>CM062085.1:0-61429 GCA_031163375.1 Conogethes punctiferalis | reverse complement strand
CAAAAAATGGTACTTACAGATTAAAGTTAGATAGTAGTAATTATGTTATTAAGTTATTATATGGTTATAGTATATTTAAGGTTAGTAGTAGCTAAAGCACTGTGGTATGGGGTATCAGAACAACAAAGGTATCCACAAACATAATCCTTAAATACACCCAGACATGAAACAAACATCAATTTGTCTTATTGCACGAAAGTTGGTCCCGGGTGTGGGGGACTAATACATAGGCTTATTAAACTAGAAATACAATAATTTAAATAATTTTTTTAAAAAGTAGCACAGCATATTCGCTTGATCAAAAGCGGAAGATAAGCCCAGGTACTCGTTGCGAATCCGTACCAAAGGAATCAGTTGCCAGTTGGTACCTACCGCCATGTGTGGCCTTAGGATAGATGCAATGACAGATCCTAACAAAATGCGACCGTAGTCCACGGTTAAACCCTACCCGACTCTGAGAACCTGAAATTTCTAGAAGTCCCTTAGCGATAACACATGCACAGGAAACAGGGCGATGATTTTCTGGCTTTCCGTCGCCCGCCGCAAGAACTTTCTTTCTAAAGTCAATGCAGTAACGTCTGTTTCGAATGTAAGTTGATCACTGAATATAGTTTCCCGTACAAAGGGCATTTTTCCGACTAATCGAATTATGGTGTAGTACTTTTGAGCCTTTCAGTGACTTTCCCACCTAGTAAGAACCACACATTCATACATGGTGGACGGTACTCGAATTTTATATTTTACATCTTCATATATGCAATTTATCGACCGCCGCATGGCTTAAGTGTAGTGACCCTGCCATCTGGAACCAAGGGTCGTGAGTCGAGCCCTATCAAAGTAGGCTCTGTGCCAGCGCGTCGCACGCGTGTATATCCGGGTTTCAAAAATAACGGACTTAAATAAAATAATAATAATAAAAATTCTTATTGCACATTATCCTAGGTATTAGCTAAGACTTTTTGTGCGTTTGGAAGAAGGCTGTGATGAACAGTGAACAGGGGTTCCCAAACTAGGCTATCCTGTATCTTGGGGAGCCACTTGGGGAAACTGGGTGGCGGATAGCCATAAAAAATTAAGGGCGTAGCTAAATACCACAGGTCGACGACTGGGCAGCAGCGTCACCGGAGCGAGAATGCTACGCCCTGCGATCGCTATCTCCGGCCAGTGTGGCGATTATGGTGGCTATCCTCCAGATTGTTTGCTTTGAGTGGGCGAAACAGTTGGACTTGAATGATGATGAACCCATCACTAGTGCATCTAGAAACATATCTAGATTTGTACTCTACGACTGAACCACACTGTTTGTCCAAATAGTGTTTAGTCATAAATGCCAATACGATTTCAGTGTCGATCCTGGTGTGGAGAAGACCGGTGCTTACACGCTACGGAGAATGGTACTCGGTACGGTGGGCGAATGGAACTCCAAAGGTCAGAAGCACGGAATGGGACATCTTGGTCCTGCCCGATGGGTACGAGATACGACGGTGCCAGATCGGTGGGCTCTGCTCCGACTCGGTTGTTATGGCGTTCCCTGATGGTGGCCAAGGTATGTTTCCTTCTTGAATCAACAACATTCATCAGCCTATCGCAGTCCACTGCTGACATAGACTCTCTTGTTGTTCGTCACTGATCAAACCTTGGAGGCTTAAGCCATACTCGCTGCTGGGCACATCTGGCCAGCTCATCTGGGTTGTGCGGAGCGGAGCGCGTAGCTTCTCGCTCCGGTGACGCTGCTGCCCGTCGCAGCTTGTAGTATTAGCTACGCCTTCAAGTATAATAGTCCTCCTCTTATGCGTTTGTCCGGTTTTGTGCCTCTAGGCCCAAGGTCCGCTTCGACCATAGCATCCTAGATTTAGCGAGTCTGTGGTATTACATTGAAGCGACTGACCATCTTGACTTCGTAACCCTCAGAAGAATGGGAACCAGACAAATTTGGATCATGGTTACACATTCAGAATATTAACTGGAGTGCAGGTTCCTCACGATGTTTTCCTTCACGCCTAAGCTAGTGGTATAAATTCGCACATAGAGTTTTGCAATTCCTAGAGGTGCGTGCCCCGCGCGGATTCGAACCGACGACCTCACGTGTGTGATGCGATGATCTTACACTAGGCCTACCTCGGCTCTTCAAGTAGTAGAAGTAGGTAGTATAAAAAACCAATAAACTTTCTCGACTAATGGAAAGCGTGGAATATGAGCCCAAAGCCCTTTTAGGAGAACATTTCGACCCATGAGTAATATAATGCAAACATGTACCCATACGTCCAAAAGTCTTTTTTTACGTAAAGAGTCTAAAAAGATGCGTTTTATATTATACGAATAAGAACTTTATTTTTATCATTTTTATGTTTTGGAAATAAATAGTCGGGGAAATGACGTAAGTCATTCGTGATCGTAAACTAATGTTACAATGCACATGCTTCGTGGTTGTACTGACGCTAGTCCGGGCGCGGGGCTGCGCACGCGGAGCCCGTGATGTTTAGTCGCGTCATCAGTGTTACGGATAATGAGTGTGTGTTGTATATTGGATTAAAAATGACAAATATAGGTGCGGGAAATAAAAACCCCCAAAGCTGAGTAATTTTAAACATTATTAGGGAATGGATTGTCTTAAAATATATTGTATGTGCACTTACTGCCAAAATAACCTGGTGCATGATCATTGCGATATTTTTTATTGACTTTTGGTATTTCAATATAAATGTTTATAATAACTAATTATAGGCATATGAATATGCTATATATTATATTAATTCGATGTTTTTTATGGGTTGGTCTCGAGGGATTACTTGCTATATGTGGTCTGAACTCTCCATAGCCGCTTGTGATGATGTTGCGTTATATCCTTGCATCTATTTTGGAATCGCATGGGCACTTGAAGCGTTACTATAGGTCATAGGTCTAAGATGCGTCGTTATAAAAAACTGTAACTGCATAATAAAGACAGGTTTATTGGACACATATATACAGATCTCTGCAGATAGTTAATATATTAGCAAACTAAGCAAATTCTTATTAACTAAATATTGAACCTACTTTGTGTAAACTTATCCTTTTTACACAGTACGAAATTTGAGTAAATAAATATATTGAGTACGTAACGTAGGCTAGGTAATATGCCATTTTCAAGTTGGAAAAAAGCAGTTCTGGAGGTACGGGGCAATGTGGCCTCATGGAGGAAATCTATTGATAAAGTCAATATGAGGACTATACCGCGTACCCCTAGTCCGAGACCATCCCTCATCATCAGCCTTTGCAGTCTTACTGCTGGACATAGGCCTCTCCCATTATGTTCGCCTCTTTCATCAAACTCTGGAAGCTGTAATGAGAATTTGTATAAAATGAGCCAGCATAAGAGTTTTCACACGAAACCACTTTGTCACAAATGTGCTGCCTTTAATAAAATTGCCTTATGATTATATGAATTACATTAAAATATATGTCTAAACTCTGCCAGAATCCCTTTGGAGTCTGAGGGGGAGATCTTAACAGCCAATCCCCCAAAACCCCAAGCTAACCTTACATGCAAAGTGGAGACTCGGCTGATAAACGGACAAGTCTCATGGCAACTAACATCTCATTATAATTAGCCCAGGCCACTCCCCGTAACACCTATGTCGATACTGCATGCGATATAACAGGGTACTTTGATAATAACCTGTAGGGGCTTCTCGTCAGGTGGATCTATGTACTTACACTGTCACTGCATCTCCAAGTTACCACCGGTCCGTATCAGAAACTGGTCTACCGATCCAGATGGCTTGGAGAGAGAGTGGGCTTTCCATCATAGCATCTGTTTGTAAACTTGAATAAGTTTAAGCGCAGATAAACCTTGCAAGATTCTATATTCCGATATTCAATGGAATCTATTGAAATACAAAGGTTCGCCCGTCGACATGATACGTCGTGGAGATCAGCATCATCATAACTCCGCCAGATAAAGCAGCTACATTTGTTACTCCAATGCCTTTCACGGCCCGAATTTCTCCTCTCAGGCTTGTTTCGTTTTTACTAGTCGGTAGTGCTATTTACATCTTATCATGCATGAACAGACAACGTCTAGATTAATTTATTACCACCGAGGGGAAGCATAGGAGTGTTATTTTCGTTTGCCTTTTGAAGGAATTGGCGTAACAGATGTAGCTGCTGAAGGTGTATCTGGTAGCGGAATAAATGTGATGGGCCTGAGCAAATATCCTCGTAATGTTTTACTACGTAGTTTCGTTTTATATTTTATTAGAGGCAATACGTTTTTGTGACATACGTGGTGTGTTTAAAACTCATATGCCTGATCATGTTTAGCACATCGTTAGACCATTACAAAAATCCTCAACAACTGAAATGCCAGAGTGTGTGGCTAGGGATCATTAACTTCGTCTTGATAAATGTTAAGTATTTGACGTCGATTGGTGAGTTTTCTAAAGCTGGGATGTAATTTTATATTGAAAAGAGAGACCTAATGAACCTGTGATTTAGTTCAAAAGTGCGTGCTTCAAGGGCTGTAATCGCATCTGTGATAGCATTATATTGACTTATATGAAGAGTTCAATGTATGAGCAAGATAAAAATTTATTTATTGGTTTTTTACACATGCAGTAATATAAATTAGAAGATTATAATACAGAAAAAATGTTATATTGTCAGGGATATTGTAATTTTTTTAAATTTACAATTACCTACTATCCATAAAGATCCAGACATACAAACTTACAAGTCCTTCGTCTCTTTTTTTTAGATTTAACGTAGGTTTATTGTGAACCCAGACGTGCTTTGTTAGGCAGGATATAAGTTATAATGTTGAGTCTTGAAAGTTATTAGACCAGAGATGTGTAAATTAACTAAGAAATTTCTGTTATTGACATACGACCTAATACTGTTGACTTTTTTCTGTAGAAAAATGACATATAGTTACATGTACCATGGGGTACTTCGTAAAATAATGTTACATGTGCACATACGTTAGCTAGGTTTGATAAAACAATGGCCGCATGTGCACATCCGACATACTATTTTCAAAAATTAATGTATTAAATAAGAAGCATACACCACATTTAATTAGTTTCATTCACTCCCATATACATGCGAAATTGTATGAAGTTCCGTTAAACGCTACAAAGTTATGCTCAAAATACACTGCCCCAAACTTTAAACCTCTCTCCTGTAAAGTTGACTTTTTGCAGATGTTGGCGTTATATTACCAAGGGTACGATTTAATCACTGCAGTTGTGGAGCTTTTATATCATTTCCAATCCATTCAATCCGCCTGCCCATGGCGATTATCCAGACGTTCGGATAAGATGGCGAACAACTAGAGAGGCCTATGTCCAGCAGTGGACTAAAATGGGCTGATGATGATGACTACTGTACTATTTATTTATTATCAGATACGAAGGGGAATTCATGCAAGGCTGGTTCCATGGCCACGGTGTTTTCTGGCGCGCTGATGGTATGAAGTTTGAGGGGGAGTTCCGAGGAGGCAGAGTAGGGGGCTGGGTATGTAAAATACTTTTTCTATAGCTTAGCATAATAATATCTCTCCGAATTGATGGAAAGCGAAAAGAAAGGTCCAACTTGGTGCGTCAATGGGACAAATCAATTTTGGTTTCGCTTGTGGGTGAGGCGGTTTAGTGACCGCAGTAGATTTATTTTACTCAGAACAGGATTTAATATAACACCCCTTCAAACAAAAAACAGAATTTTCCAAATATTTTTGCAACTCTCGGAGGTATTGTGGTAAAATCAGTCTCTCCCCCTTTTTAGGGTTCGTAGCCAAAATGGCAAAAACGGGACCCTTATAGATCGTCATGTCTGTCTGTCTGTCTGTCTGTCCGTCCGTATGTCACAGCCAGTTTATTCCGAAACCATAAGAGCTACATTATTAAAATTTGATACGTAGATGTATTCTGTTAACCACATTAAGATTTTAAAGTAAAATCAGAAAAAAATCCAAAATTTTTGGGGTTCCCCATACAAAGAACTGAAAATTTTTTTTTTTATCGAACCTATACGTGTGGGGTATCTATCGATAGGTATTTGAAAATGATGTTGAGGTTACTAACATCATTTTTTTCTTAACTGAATAGTTTGCGCGAGAGACTCTTCCAAAGTGGTAAAATGAGTGTCGTCGTCCCCCCCCCCCCCCCCCCGTAACTTCTAAAATATGGGCATGATAAAACTGAAAAAAATATATAATGTGTATCACTATGCAAACTACTAACGAAATTTGGTTTGAATCAAATCTAGTCAGTAGTTTTTTTTTAAACGTCATAAAACAAATTACCTAATTTTTTCATTTAATTATTAACTCCAATATAATAAAACGTAAAGAAAAACATTTATTTAGCTGTATAGTGGTACGGAACCCTACGTGCGAGAGTCCGACTCGCACTTGGCCGGTTATTTAAAAGTCGGTTTATAAGTCACACTGGTTTAAGATAGAATATTAAAATGTCAGTAAATGGTCATCACACTATTTTTTAATTCTTTAATAGTCAATTTATAGCAAACCTATTTTAAATCTACTGTAATGAATAATTAAAAGTTTTAAATTGTTTTTGTTTACACAAACCCTTTAAAATAATGTTTTAGTATTTTCTTTTGTTGTCAGTAAACGTGTCAAGTGTGTGTAATTTACGTCTACTTTAGATTTACTATTTGAAAAGGTCTTTTGTTTTACATACCTTTGTGGGTAGGTACATATCCAGTGTAACTGATAGTAATAAATAAATCTTCGTAAAGGCCGGCTCGATTTTCGCCATGCTCCATTGTTGTAGCCAAACGATGCCATTAATCACTTGTCTGTTGAATATTTAGAAAGTGATGGGTCTAAAGAATTTATGGGCTATGCCAACACAACTTGATCTAATCGACACTTTTGCACACTAGGTACATACATATACAATAATACCCTCTAAGCTAAAATTTGTTCTAAAACTTTCTAGAAGGTTATTTTTATCATCATCATCATCATCAGCCTATTACAGTCCACTGCTGGACATAGGCCTCTCCAGTTGTTCGCCACTTAGAGCAAACATCTGGAGGATATACCCATAATCGCCGCGCTGGGCAGGCGGGTTGGCGATCGCAGGGCGTAGCTTCTTGCTCCGGTGACGCTGCTGCCCGTCACCGGTCTTTAGTATTTAGCTACGCCTTCAATTGTGATGGTTATACCGCTACCAGTCGGTTGCCAGCGCCTCGTTTGTTATTCGGCAGGATGCACCACGGGCAGGTGAGGTTGGCTTGGAGTTATTTTTATACCAATAAAAAATACAAACACCACTTTAGGAGAGGTAGGGCATAGTGAATCATCGCTCGAATTGAGCCGCCCGTCCGGGGAAGGACCTCCACCCTATAGAATACCGCAGCCAAATGAACTCTGGGTTGTGTTTCTGCCGGTGAGTAGGGTTTCCGGAGCTTGTGGGGGGTTATGGTTGGGCCGGCATGGCGGTGGCAACTGACAGGTAATTGACCAGTTACATGCCCATTGTTAAAGCGACTTAGAGTATCAGAGTGTGGGGTGGTACCGCCAAGTCCTCAATGATGGAACTTGAACGAGCCCAACGTACCGCTCTCAAGGTCATGCTCTGTAAACCTTTCCGTTTTGCCACCAACTTGTTATACCAAGAGTGTAATGTTCTCAGAGTTAGACAACTTTATATACTGCGGGCAATAATGCACGTTCACAAAATCACTCTGAAATCCACAAATTACAAAAACCTTTTAATGCAACGTGTGTTCAAAGTTCCCATCATTAGAGTGCGCACCGCATTTGCCAAACGGCACCCATCATTTCTTTTAACGCGGTTGTACAACAAAGCATGTCGCAGTGTAGACATTAAGTCACTACCCGTATATGAGATCAAGTCAGTCATCGAGTCGTGGCTGATGGACATGGACTATGCTGAGACAGAGAAACTCCTTTGTTAACCTACCCTTTACTTTACTCCCCAGCTTACCCACACGCGCATACACACGCAGACGCACACTCACTCATACACACACACACACACACGCACACCACACACACCACTACACAAAATACACCTACTTCACATGATTAGAGTCTCCATTTATTTTTATTGTAATTAACTCCTTTAAAAGAAAAAAACCTTACTTAATGTCCCTTTATTATGCCCTTTGCACCTAACCAAATTCAAATTAACTCTGGTTGATTGCCCGAGTCTGGTGTCTACAGAATTGCGCTACATGGTAACCGTGCTACTGACCGCTGCGTTACAAGCAATTATGCTTAGTGCAGGGTCGCTAGATTTAAGAGATTATTGTAGACGTTTTAAGGAAATAAAGTTATTATTATTATTATAACTCCTTTGGATTTCACGGGAAGGTGTTACCCCTCCCGGTCCTTTGGAAGGCTTGCGTGGGGGCACAGGCCCAACACGTAGAGGCCCCTTGAGACGATTTAATATGTGAATGTGAGATGGGATACACCGGCCGGGCATTACTTCTGAGTGCCCCAAGATGACGCACTCAATAGTAATACCCGGCGAGTGCAGCACTATTGCGTAAAGATGGGTAACGAAAACTGGGGCTATTGAATGAGGTTCTTGTGGGCAGGATATCTGGGCTATGGGGTGAGATAACGGTCGCCTGCCTTTTCAATATCTCACAAATTAAAATATAGGCAGGTGGTGACTCGCCGGCCACTAGGTGGGCCCCCCAAATTAGCCACCAGACTAGGCGGCAAGGGAGCAACACTGGCGTGGCTGGCTAAGGGTGTAGAGAGGTGTACACCGGTTTCTGGATCGCGGTAATCCGGTCAGCCGTTCCCCGTTATTATGTAGATTGAGCACTTCCACCCTTTCAAGCATATAGCTCCTGCGCTCCACTCTGGACGGCCAACGAAGGCAAGCCGGAGGTGGGGGAAAGATGGTGTGTTCCCCCGGGAGGTCTCGGGTCCGTGGTGTCGCCACACACCAACAGCTGGTCACAAGCTGCCCTGCGGAGACTGACTGCACTGATGGGAGTTGTTGCTCTTCATGGTGCGAAGCTCAGCAACTCCCAACAGCGGGCGATGGGGTCGTCACTTCCCTACGCGCTTATTATTATTATTATTATTACTTGGGCTTCTCTTTCGCTTTCCATCAGGCGTAGGGAAGCTAATATGTCGAGCTATTATAAAAAAAATCCTGCAGCCCTCCTGATGTTAAGCGGTTACCGTAGCCTATGGACGCCTGAAACACCAGGGGTAAGACACTGTGTTACACCCTTTAAAACCCCCTCCACAATATTTTTGAAGGACCCCATATTGTAGTCTCAGGAGGTTAGCCAAAGACGAAATTAATATTTTCTTTTATTTGTAGCGAATGTAGAGTTCCACCTTGCTATCCTCTACCCAAAAGTAATCTGTAAGTTATGTAAGTTGCTTAAATTGTACAAGAGTTTTATACTCTACCTACTTTTGACAATTTTTTGGTGTGTAATGAAGAAGGTAGACATCTATATGATGAAGTTTAATAAAGTGCTTTCTGCTAGAGGTATATCGCACTTTTCATCGAACCCGCAACCAGTGACCCAAACTGATCGTCTAAACTGAAACATAATATACTGAAATCGTGATTTAACTTGACTCACCTATAAACGAATCGATGTAAACGACTTTGTAAGGTAATAGCTGTAATTAAGTATGACATACATATCGACTGTCTGATAAAATTTCCCATTACTTGGAATCAATTGACAAACTTTATGATTCTACTAGCTTTTATAGCAAACCTATTTTAAATCTACTGTAATGAATAATTAAAAGTTTTAAATTGTTTTTGTTTACACAAACCCTTTAAAATAATGTTTTAGTATTTTCTTTTGTTGTCAGTAAACGTGTCAAGTGTGTGTAATTTACGTCTACTTTAGATTTACTATTTGAAAAGGTCTTTTGTTTTACATACCTTTGTGGGTAGGTACATATCCAGTGTAACTGATAGTAATAAATAAATCTTCGTAAAGGCCGGCTCGATTTTCGCCATGCTCCATTGTTGTAGCCAAACGATGCCATTAATCACTTGTCTGTTGAATATTTAGAAAGTGATGGGTCTAAAGAATTTATGGGCTATGCCAACACAACTTGATCTAATCGACACTTTTGCACACTAGGTACATACATATACAATAATACCCTCTAAGCTAAAATTTGTTCTAAAACTTTCTAGAAGGTTATTTTTATCATCATCATCATCATCAGCCTATTACAGTCCACTGCTGGACATAGGCCTCTCCAGTTGTTCGCCACTTAGAGCAAACATCTGGAGGATATACCCATAATCGCCGCGCTGGGCAGGCGGGTTGGCGATCGCAGGGCGTAGCTTCTTGCTCCGGTGACGCTGCTGCCCGTCACCGGTCTTTAGTATTTAGCTACGCCTTCAATTGTGATGGTTATACCGCTACCAGTCGGTTGCCAGCGCCTCGTTTGTTATTCGGCAGGATGCACCACGGGCAGGTGAGGTTGGCTTGGAGTTATTTTTATACCAATAAAAAATACAAACACCACTTTAGGAGAGGTAGGGCATAGTGAATCATCGCTCGAATTGAGCCGCCCGTCCGGGGAAGGACCTCCACCCTATAGAATACCGCAGCCAAATGAACTCTGGGTTGTGTTTCTGCCGGTGAGTAGGGTTTCCGGAGCTTGTGGGGGGTTATGGTTGGGCCGGCATGGCGGTGGCAACTGACAGGTAATTGACCAGTTACATGCCCATTGTTAAAGCGACTTAGAGTATCAGAGTGTGGGGTGGTACCGCCAAGTCCTCAATGATGGAACTTGAACGAGCCCAACGTACCGCTCTCAAGGTCATGCTCTGTAAACCTTTCCGTTTTGCCACCAACTTGTTATACCAAGAGTGTAATGTTCTCAGAGTTAGACAACTTTATATACTGCGGGCAATAATGCACGTTCACAAAATCACTCTGAAATCCACAAATTACAAAAACCTTTTAATGCAACGTGTGTTCAAAGTTCCCATCATTAGAGTGCGCACCGCATTTGCCAAACGGCACCCATCATTTCTTTTAACGCGGTTGTACAACAAAGCATGTCGCAGTGTAGACATTAAGTCACTACCCGTATATGAGATCAAGTCAGTCATCGAGTCGTGGCTGATGGACATGGACTATGCTGAGACAGAGAAACTCCTTTGTTAACCTACCCTTTACTTTACTCCCCAGCTTACCCACACGCGCATACACACGCAGACGCACACTCACTCATACACACACACACACACACGCACACCACACACACCACTACACAAAATACACCTACTTCACATGATTAGAGTCTCCATTTATTTTTATTGTAATTAACTCCTTTAAAAGAAAAAAACCTTACTTAATGTCCCTTTATTATGCCCTTTGCACCTAACCAAATTCAAATTAACTCTGGTTGATTGCCCGAGTCTGGTGTCTACAGAATTGCGCTACATGGTAACCGTGCTACTGACCGCTGCGTTACAAGCAATTATGCTTAGTGCAGGGTCGCTAGATTTAAGAGATTATTGTAGACGTTTTAAGGAAATAAAGTTATTATTATTATTATAACTCCTTTGGATTTCACGGGAAGGTGTTACCCCTCCCGGTCCTTTGGAAGGCTTGCGTGGGGGCACAGGCCCAACACGTAGAGGCCCCTTGAGACGATTTAATATGTGAATGTGAGATGGGATACACCGGCCGGGCATTACTTCTGAGTGCCCCAAGATGACGCACTCAATAGTAATACCCGGCGAGTGCAGCACTATTGCGTAAAGATGGGTAACGAAAACTGGGGCTATTGAATGAGGTTCTTGTGGGCAGGATATCTGGGCTATGGGGTGAGATAACGGTCGCCTGCCTTTTCAATATCTCACAAATTAAAATATAGGCAGGTGGTGACTCGCCGGCCACTAGGTGGGCCCCCCAAATTAGCCACCAGACTAGGCGGCAAGGGAGCAACACTGGCGTGGCTGGCTAAGGGTGTAGAGAGGTGTACACCGGTTTCTGGATCGCGGTAATCCGGTCAGCCGTTCCCCGTTATTATGTAGATTGAGCACTTCCACCCTTTCAAGCATATAGCTCCTGCGCTCCACTCTGGACGGCCAACGAAGGCAAGCCGGAGGTGGGGGAAAGATGGTGTGTTCCCCCGGGAGGTCTCGGGTCCGTGGTGTCGCCACACACCAACAGCTGGTCACAAGCTGCCCTGCGGAGACTGACTGCACTGATGGGAGTTGTTGCTCTTCATGGTGCGAAGCTCAGCAACTCCCAACAGCGGGCGATGGGGTCGTCACTTCCCTACGCGCTTATTATTATTATTATTATTACTTGGGCTTCTCTTTCGCTTTCCATCAGGCGTAGGGAAGCTAATATGTCGAGCTATTATAAAAAAAATCCTGCAGCCCTCCTGATGTTAAGCGGTTACCGTAGCCTATGGACGCCTGAAACACCAGGGGTAAGACACTGTGTTACACCCTTTAAAACCCCCTCCACAATATTTTTGAAGGACCCCATATTGTAGTCTCAGGAGGTTAGCCAAAGACGAAATTAATATTTTCTTTTATTTGTAGCGAATGTAGAGTTCCACCTTGCTATCCTCTACCCAAAAGTAATCTGTAAGTTATGTAAGTTGCTTAAATTGTACAAGAGTTTTATACTCTACCTACTTTTGACAATTTTTTGGTGTGTAATGAAGAAGGTAGACATCTATATGATGAAGTTTAATAAAGTGCTTTCTGCTAGAGGTATATCGCACTTTTCATCGAACCCGCAACCAGTGACCCAAACTGATCGTCTAAACTGAAACATAATATACTGAAATCGTGATTTAACTTGACTCACCTATAAACGAATCGATGTAAACGACTTTGTAAGGTAATAGCTGTAATTAAGTATGACATACATATCGACTGTCTGATAAAATTTCCCATTACTTGGAATCAATTGACAAACTTTATGATTCTACTAGCTTTTGCCCGCGACTTCGTCCGCGTGTTTAGATTTTTACATACAAAAGTTTTTTCCCAATAACTCCCGTTCCCGTTGGAATTTTGCAATATCGCGTTGCAAGTAAGCTTAACGTTCATTAGAGTACCTGCATGCCAAATTTTAATCATCTATCTTACGCGGTTTAGATTTTTTCATACAAAAGTTTTGCCCGCTAACTACCGTTCCCGTGGGAATTTTGCAATATCCTGTTGCAACTAAGCTTTTAGGTTACTAAGGTACCTACATGCCAAATTTCAAGCTAGACGCTTGAAACGGTTTAGATTTTCATACAAAAGGATTTTTTTTTTTATAGTGGCTCGACATAATGGCTTCCCTACGCCTGATGGAAAGCGAAAGAGAAGCCCAAGTCGCTGTGAAAACTGGCAAGTAACTGGTTAGTTACCTGTCAGTGGCCACTGCCATGCCGGCCCAGCCCTGACCCCCCCACGAGCTCCGGAGACCCTACTCACCAGCAGAAACACGACCCGGAGGTCATTTGGCTGCGGTATTCTATAGGGTGGAGGTCCTTCCCCGGACGGGCAGCTCAATTCGAGCGAAGATTCGCTATGCCCTACCTCTCTTAAAATTTTCCAGCTAATTCCTGTTCCCGTGGGAATTCGGGAATGTCTTTCTTAGTGCACCTCTACGGTATCTAAGCTACGTCTCTTCCACATTTATAGTACCTACGTTTAGCCGTTTAGTCAGTAAGTCAGTCTATTTAGATTTAATTTTACCAGTAAGGCCATTTATTGAGAGAAATCAGTAGTTTTGGGCTGTGAGTTTATTTCTCGGCCTATCAAGTTTTTTCCTATTGAATCCCGTAAAGGGTTGATTTAGGTAAATATTTGAAGTTTTATCTTTTTCGGAGTGGAATTTATCGAAACGCTTTCTTAGCAATAATACCTACGTCATAGTACGTATAGCTTTATGAATTCAAAGTCTTAGCACGAACTGTTTAAAATTGACAAAATTTCATACATACTTTCATCCCCTATTTTATCCCCTTGGGAGTGGGATCATTCCGATTGATCATTCAAAACCCTTTTTTAGCGGATGCCTACCTCATAGTAGCTTTAAACATGCAAAGTCTCAGCCCAATCAGTTTAAACTTGATAAAGTTTCATGAATACAAACTTTCATCCCCTATTTTATCCCCTTGGGAGTAGAAATGATCAGAACCCTTTTTTATCCCCTTGGGAGTAGAAATGATCAGAACCCTTTTTTAGCGGATGCCTACCTACGTAGTAGCTTTATACATGCAAAGTCATAGCCCAATCGGCTTAAAATCGACAAATTTTTATACAAACTTTCATCCCCTATTTTATCCCCTTGGGGGTAGAATTGATGAAAATCCTTTCTTAGCGAGTGCCTACGCCATAACATCTACCTGTATGCCAAATTTCAACCCGATCGGTCCAGTAGTTTGGGCTGTGCGTTGATAGATCACTATGTCAGTCAGTCAGTCAGTCAGTCACCTTTGAGTTTTATATATTTAGATGTTGGGAAGTTTCATATCGACTTTCTATTTACAATTCAAATATTTGACAAAATGGTGGAATTTCGGTGGAATATTTGAATCATGTATTTTAAGATTCCGCACCCAACGGGTAAGAACAAGATCCTATTATCAAGACTCCGCTGTCTTAGGCAGTTGAATAAATATGTTGCTCTTTGCCCTTAGGTATATGAATACTAAATAAATTAATTATTAAAGACTACCTGTGCCGTCGGCGTCGCACGCGTGTATATCGGGTTTCAAAAATAACGGACTTCCATAAAATATCTATCTATACCTATACCTTAGTTTTAAGTTAGACCTCTAGCAATACATTGGTGAAAACCGTATTCAATTTATTGCAGTAGTTTTTGAGTGATGTGTGTTCAAAAAATTTCACCCGTTTTCCTAACATTTCCCTTCACTGCTCTGCTCCTATTGATAGTAGCGTGATGAAAAGATACCCTATAACCTGCCCAGGAGTATGAAGAATAATGATTGTACCAAGTTTCTTTAAAATCCGTTGAGTAGTTTTTGTTTTTATAACGAACATACAGACAGACAGACAAAAATTTTACTGATTGCATTTTTGGCATCAGTATCGATCACTTATTATCTCTTGATAGTTATTTTGAAAAAAATTGACCTTATGTATAGTGCCTAATATAAAAATATATTAGACAGTATTCGAAAGAATATTAATACTGACGAATCATGGTCCTGTGAATAATGCAAGGAGTTCCTAATGGAAACGGTTTCATTAGGCGTGTATTATGTTCTACTGTTATTTTTAAGGGCTCTCCCAAGGGGGCTCGAGCCTCGGCTTAGGGCTTTGCTGGAAGGATTCTTTTAGATGCTGTTTTTATTACAGAATGACAAACGAATGAGATAAGGCCGCGAAAATTGTAACACTGTAGTTCATTCGCGTTAAGAAAAATTATAATTTCTAGCGTTTTAATTGGCTAGGGGGTGTGGCTTGGCCGGCAGTCGGTGATGAGTCACTATTTTCTTAACGCGAATGAACTATAGATGTCTAAATACCTTTGGCTGGGTTTTCAGTTCAATAAAGAATATCTAAAGGAGAGGTATTCTGTCTGGTGAGACCTATATCCAGCAGTGGACTGATAAGGGCTGATGATGATGATAAAAATTCTTTTTTTTTAGACCGAACTGACCAACTGTAGATAGATATTCATCTATCTACATTGGTCGGTTCGATCCCCCCTCAGTACAATCATTTGTGTCCATTAACGAACATGTTTATTTGTATTGTTCTGCGTTTGCTACGTATAAAAAGGTTTTTTTTTATATTTAAAAAAGTCTGTAATTACTTATTTTCTAGTACCCATATCACAAGCTTCGGCTTATTCTAACGACGAGATAACGCTGTGGCCCAATGTGGAATGTCTTGGGCTATTTATTATTAACTTATGTTATCTTTTTCAGGTCTGGTTACGTTCAGCGACGGTAGCAACGGTTTCCCGAGGAACGAAGGCTTCTTCCAGGATTGCCGACTGGTGCGGAGGAAGCGGTGTCCAGAGGTTGTTCAGAGGGCTCAGAAGGTTGCATACATGGCCAGGGCTCAATGCCAACAAATGTGAATAGAACATCAGAATACTCCACAAGTACCCAAATACTCGTTACTGTTGTTATCGTGAAGAGTAACGTATTCATAAAATATTAACGGACTTCCCTAATCTTATTTTTTAAATCCTTACTATTTCGTTTAACCTTCAAAAGAATCTCCTTAGTCAATCTGGTTTCCTCTACCCGAAGGTTGTCTGAAAGAGATCGCTATAAGCGATAAGACCGCCTAGATTGTACTTTGTGTTGTTTGTAATGTGTTTTCCTGTAATAAATATTAGACAATATCACATACATTGTATCCCAAAGTAAGTAGCTTAAGCATTTGTGTTATGGGTAGAACAACGAAGGTACCACAAATAAATACTTAAGTTCAAATTATAAACACCCAGACACGGAACAAACACAAGTGTTCATCACACGAATGTTTGTCTCGGGTGGGAATCGAACCCACGACCCTTGGTTCAGAAGGCAGGGGTCACTGCCAATTGAGCCACCGAGTGTAATATCTGCGTTTTTGTGCAATAAAGAGTTTCAATGTATCTAAATAGGCTTTTAGAGGGATTTTAGTGGGTATTCTTTGTCTTCTTACTATCTTGAGGCAGGGTGCCGTCCTTATATTTCTCTAGAGGCGGCGTTAGTTCCACACACCCCACCGTTTCCTCCGAACAGCGGGGATTCCTACAATAATTTAACCCGGCGAAAAGCTACGCCCTGCGATCGCCATCCCGCCTACCCAACAGCGTGGCGATTATGTATGGATACAACCTCCAGATGTTTTTTTATATGCGAGAAGCGGCAGACGAGCAAGTGTGATGCCTGATGGTAAGCAGTCGACACCGCCCATGGACACCCGCAGTTCTAACCGAGTTTAGGGTCGCTGCCGGCCTTTTAAGTATGTTTGACTAAAGTGACAAATAACTAGAGAAGCCTGTGCTTAGCAGTAGACTTCAATAGGCTGATGATGATGAAAAAAAAAGTCATGAACTACGGATTCCTAAAAAGCAGTCAAATGAACTAACCATAGATAAACCCATTAACAACATTTACTCAAACGCATTTTACAAAGCCATTACATACTCTGTATTGGTAACTTAAAGACTACAACTATATAATTAGGTCTAATGAATAAATAAGTACATTCATAAATAATAACATTAATTAATGGTTCTTTAGTTTTCGCTTCGCTATTGTTTCTTCGTCGTCTAAGCACTGGCCGTATCTCACCTCCATGCATTTGCTCCCCTGAAACAAAATTAAATATAAATAAGTTTTTTTTTTATATTTTTAAGCACCTCAAAATGACTGCGTCCTGCCTCATGTTAAGCAAACGACGAAGTCCATAAAGTGTAAGCGATCCTCATCACACATGGTTAGTGCGACGCGGATCGATCACACTATGATGGCCTGCATAAGTGCCGCTTCACGCCCCGTTTAAGAGACCCAAGACTATAAGAGGAAGGGAACACATGGGCTGGAAGAGAGTTCCACAGCCTAATTGTACGGCAAAAGTAAGACTTACTGTGCTCTAAAGTACGAGAAAGTACGTAGTTATGGGATATAAGGGAGCGGTCTGTCATCATTTCGCTCCAAGCCAACCTCTCCTGCACGTGGTGCATCCTGCCGAACAACAAACGAGGCTCTGGCAAACTGGTGGCGGTACAACTATCACAATTGAAGCTACATCTCCAATTGTGATGATGACGAAGTTTGACTTTTATGTATAGGCTGATGCCTATTTCAGTCCACTGCTGGACATAGGCCTCTCCAGTTGTTCACCACTTAGGGCAAACTTCTGGAGGATATACCCATAATCGCCACGCTGGTCAGGCGGGTTGGCGATTATGGGCGTAGCTTCTTGCACCGGTGACGCTGCTGCCCGTCATCGGCCTCTGGTATTGAGCTACACCTTCTATCGTGATGGTTTTACCGCCACCAGTCGGCAGTAGTTTGTTGTTCGGCAGGATGCACCACGGGCAGGTGAGGATGGCTTGGAGCGAAAAGGTGATAGGTCGCTCCCTTACATCCCTATACGTATCTCTCTCATTTCATCAAATTGGCTCTACACCGGCCTGTTGGCCGTTGAATGATGTTTAATTCAACCCAGAGTCAAAGATCAGCCGAATCATTTTTTGCGAAGTAATGAATAAAGGATTGTTTATTTGCTCTTATGTTCTCATTAATATTAATCCCGGCTGAGATTCGAAGCCTTGACCCTGTTCTGAAGGCAGGGTCATTACCAAATTAGACGCCAAGACAATCTCAACAGATTTCGTTATGTCAGTATTATTATATCACACATATCCAACTCTCATTGCTTATTTCCTTATTATTTGAAGTTGATATTGTAAATTGCATCTTATTGTTATGACAGTAAAGTGTATTGCGTAATATCTAATGGTCTCTAAAGTTTGTCATAATCGTAGTGAAAATGTACTTGTATGGTCATTATCCTACCGCGAAGTCTTCAATGACCAAAATAACAGCTCAGCAAGAATAGCATTATAATTGCACACTCAGTAGTTTGACACCTACTTGTATATGCGAGTTTGGACCTTCACGTTTGATGGTAAGGTCTCATTTTCTTTGTTTTGGTCTCGACTGAAGAGAAAAGCAGAGTGCTCCGAGGAACGGAACCTGTCGCGATTACGTAAGTCACTTTCACTTGGATCTCGGTTACGTAAAACGGAACGTAACGTTCTTTGATTAATGCCGTAATAATGTAAGATTGTGTACTCGACGCCTAAATGTGAATCATCTCTGTGATTTAATTAAACGTTACCAATTTGCATGAAATATGCTTGTTTTGGTAAACGTTGGGAGTTAAGTTTCTGGGAAAGTGGTACGTGGGATAAATGATATTGATGCGCTTGATATTAAACCTGAAGCATTCGGCTTTGAACATTATACTAAAGACCTTGTAGTAAAGGCTATCCCACCAAAAACATTCTGAAAAATTAGCCAAGTCTCAATGGAACTGCTTGTTTATCTCTAAAAACCGGCCAAGTGCGAGTCGGACTCTCGCACGTAAAATATTATGGGAGGCCTTTATTAATGCAATAGTACCCAAAACAATGATTTTTGGAATTTTTGTCTGTTTGTCGGTTTGTCTGTTTGTCTGTATGTTAGTGCACGCTAATCTCAGAAACCGCGTATCCGATTAAGATGCGGTTTTCACTAATATATTGCTGGAAGCTTCCCTTAACATTTAGTGTTTGTTTCATGTTAATCGGTTCATAAATAAAAAAGTTACGCCCATTTAACTAATCACGTCGAGCCTGCTGTACGTTTGCGCGGGTATATAAAGCGCGCCGAGATCTGCGCCGCGCCGCTGCCAGCTGCCAGGCACTGGGGGTCATTAAAATCACTACCCAAGAAACTATTCCACGCGGACGAAGTCGCTGGCACAGCTAGTTTCAATAATATAGCTCTTATAGTTTCGGAATAAACTGACTGTGACATACGGGCGGACAGACAGACAGACAGACAGACAGACATGACGAATCTATAAGGGTCCCGTTTTTGCCATTTTGGCTACGGAACTCTAAAACTAAATCTAGACAAAGTCGTGCCAAGTCTAAGGTTATTTACTGCGATTTTTTATTAATTTCATACTTGTAAAATGGATTTTACTGGTGAACTTTGAAGGCCTATAGAACTCTCATTTTGCAAAATAATTTTGTTGTGATTTCTCAAATAAGTCCGATTTTAATCGTTTTTTCTGGAAGCTATCAAATAACATAGTAATTTAAACATAGTCATCTACCCTATTGTCATTGGGGGAGGCTTACTGTTGGAAGAGTGTAAAAATCGCCCATGTCCACAACGAAATAAAAAGAAAAAACTGTAGTTCCGTTTTTAGCCACTTTGTGCGCTGTTGTCTATACAAAAACGTCAAGTCATTGTAATACTTTATCCGTTGCAATAAACCGAAGTGTAATTTGTTAAATATAATAATTGTATTATTTCCCACACTTAGGCCCAGCAGTGGACGTCTGCAGGCTGGTGATATATAAATGTTCCTCAATAAAGTTACTAGTACCTCAACAGGTACTACTACTCTCTACACGAATATAGTACACAATGTGAATACCTCAGTACAAACTTTAAAGGCATTGGTAACAAAGCAGTCAAGTAAAATTGATTACTACCTACGTGACCGTCTTCACGCCATAGAAATCACACGTGGTTTTTGTTAGAGAAATCTGACGTTAATAGAGTTTTAATAGCCTCCGAATAACTAATTGGACAACATTTCGACACGTGGTCTATAATACTTCCGTTTTGTATGGGTGTGCGTTAATTTTCCAAGTTCATCATATTGAATATTTTAAATCTACTTATTATGATTCTGCCATGAATCATAAAAAAAGCTTTTAAGTAGTAGAAATAGTTTAATTTTTTATGGTCAAAAGTGTCTTCGGAGATGTAAAGGAGCGGCCTATCATCTTTTCGTTTCAAGCCAACCTCACCTGCCCGTGGTGCATCCTGCCGAATAACAAACGCGGCGCTGGCAACCGACTGGTGGCGGTATAACTGTTATGGTTTAAGATATTTATTTCTCAAAAAGATTACAATAATCACTTATAGAGAAAACACAATAACAATAAAATAATGTAAAACAGTGCGCGCGAAACGCATGTGGGTATATCACTAAAAGTCAGTCACTTTATTCACATCGATGCACAATTTACTGTGACTCAAGTTTGAGGCTGTTAACTGTTAACTGTTACCAGCCGAACCCGATTTCAAGACTAACCAGTTTTGCCTAGGCTCAACTAATTCTTCCTATACGCGATAGGATTAACTAGTATAGCCTAGTCCAAATGGCGAACAACTGGGAGGCCTACATCCTGCAGTGGACTGCGAAAGGCTGATGATGATGATTATGACTTAATATAGTTCACAATTTTTTTCTATTTATTCTAGCAAAGGGACTCAGGCATTTGTCAATATATTCGTAGGGCATTAAAAAGTCGCTCTCTTGTCAAATTTACGACTGAAATAGGTTTAATTATGTTAATAGCATTTTATGAAAGTAGGTCTTTCACATAAAAATAGACATATTTATGTGCATGTTTGGTACAAATCCCAAAAAGGTGAGAATAGTAAAGACAGTTATAGAAACTAATCGTCTTTTAACATCACCATCATCAGCCTATTGCAGTCCACTGCTGGACATAGACCTCTCCAGTTGTTCGCCACCTAAAGCAAACTTCGGGAGGACATACCCATAATCGCCACGCTGGGTTGGCGATCGCAGGGCGTAGCTTCTTGCTCCGGTGACGCTGCTGCCCGTCATCGGCCTGTGGTTTTTAGCTACGCCTTCTATCGTGATGGTTTAACCGCCACCAGTCGGTTTGCCAGAGCCTCGTTTGTTGTTCGGCAGGATGCACCACGGGCAGGTGAGGATGGCTTGGAACGATAAGGTGATAGGTCGCTCCCTTACATCCCTCTACGTTACGTCTTTCAACGTATATTAGGTAAATTTAGAGAAAGAAACCATAGAGAAAGAACCACACCACCAAGTCGTCGCTTAAACTATTTATGGTTATAGAAACCTTCAAAGGTACTACAACAGTACTAACAGTAGGTATGTATAGTTTATGAATACTAGAGTGACGTCATTGCCGACCCGCTTGCCCAGCGTGGCGATTATGGGCATATCCTCCAGATGTTTGCCTCAGTGGCGAACAGCTGGAGAGGCCTATGTCCAGCTGTGGACTGCAATAGGCTGATGATAATAGTGACGTCATTACAAAAATTTGGTCTTATTAGAGATTAGTAAAAAAACCTCTCAAATTACAAATTCTCTTTTGACATGTACAGTCGGCATCAAATGAGCTAGCAAGTAAGTTGAAAGAGGTATAATGTGTGTGTAATGAAGAGCAAACATACTTTGCATCAAAATCATCTGAACAGTCACTCATATAAAGTAGAAGTAAACAGATAACTTTTTATAATTATCCGAACAACGAAGACGCTCGTATGTACCATTCTAAGACAAATTACAGTAGGTTATAATTGTTCGTTCTAATTCACTTTCTGCTCATTCGCTTACTTCGTTCGCTCATTCGCCACCGAAAGTGAATTAGAACGAACAATTATAACCTACTAATTACCTTATCCCGATTGCTTAAAGTATATTGTTGGTACACTTAATTTTTTCTCATCATCATCAGCCTATATCAGTCCACAGTAGAAACAGTATGTAAGTATAGTTTAAACACTTAAGTTGCTGAGACGTGATTTGATTAGTATAAATTGATATTATTATCAAAAGCGGTATATACGGTTAGATCGAATTCCTCAAAACACACAAGTAAAAGTTGTGTGTTTAGATGAATAATTTGAAGCTTTGAATGTTGATATTAATTTGAAACTTCCGGTGTATATATGTTTGCCTGTTTTCATGTTTACTGTCAATTTGAATCGCTTATGTGTTCGCATATTATGATGCTGATTGTACGTTTTTTATATGGGGACCTACTAGGGTCAACGTATTGTTGAGCTCTGCTAATGAAAATTCGACGCTTTTTCATAATGACTAAGATTTATTTTTCTAATTAAACAGAGTGCTTTCTGCACTACCAAAACATTTGTAGTATATTTAAAAAAGAGCACTTTCAATATTGTTTCGTTTATTTTCTTTAACTATAAAAATATCTTTAGCTTTGAATTTTTACCAGAGCTTAGAAAATTGTTATTTTTTGTAATTCTTTTATCTTATGTCAACGGCGCCTTCCTTTACGAATAAAAACTCTGTTAAAATCTAATAGCGAAGTATTCTATAGTGAACTGTTCATTTTATTAACCGACTTCGAAAAAAGGAGGAGGTTCTCAATTCGTCTGTATGTATAATATTTTTTTTTTTTTTTTATGTATGTTCACCGATTATTCCGTCAATTATGGATGGATTTCAAAAATTTTTTTTTGTTCGACAGAGGACACTTCCGAGGTGGTCCCATTATCACCAAGTCAGGATCTGATGATAGGATCCTGGAGAAATTGAGGGCAACAACCGAAAATTGTATGCTCATATGGTGCTTTTGTTACGTTATCATATTCTACTCAGATATATGCTTCCGGGCGTCAACATCTGGTGCTGATGATGAAGCCACAGAACTCCTTAACGGTTAGGAGTTAGGGAACAGTACTGACATTGGTCGATAGAAACTAGGTAGTAGTATGTACTTATGCAGGGCTAATAGGGCAGGTGATTTGGTAAGTGATTTACTTGATTCTAGATGGCAAAGTCTTCACTTGACTTAAAGAAAAATTTTTCTTTCCTAAGTAAAACTCTTAAGGACATTAATTAGCCCTTATTCAAGGTCACAGCACATTAACGCAACTAAAAATAGAGAAATAAAATTATTTTAAAAAAAAAATTAAACCGACTTCAAAAAAAAACACAAACGACCAAAACTAAAAAGCGATAAATAACGTAAGTAATTCTATCCTTAATACATAATTATTTTAATATTACAATTATCACTTATTTTTGAAGTCGGTGCCAGCCAAACAAATAAATGTAGGTATCTATATTGTCGTGGGGATTTGCCGGCCGCGCGCGTCATACAACAACAGTCTACGTTAGGTACCGAGAGGCTGGCACCGACTTCAAAAATAAGTGATAATTGTAATATTAAAATAATTATGTATTAAGGATAGAATTACTTACGTTATTTATCGCTTTTTAGTTTTGGTCGTTTGTGTTTTTTTTGAATGCTTGATAAATAAAATAAGTACTAGTTTCAATTGCATTTTGCAAGAAATTTAATTAAATGTACAGGCGGCCACAGACCGAATTGTGACAGTTACTGTCAAAGTGTCCAACCAATTTATTTCAACTTATTTTCCATAACGCAAAGAGTCCATTATACCTCTAGGTTTTTTGGAGAAAGACACATAAAGTTGGGTTGAGGAGTGGTCTGTACCTTCTCCATCTAACTTCTTTGCCACGCTAGCCATTCAATTGATATATAGGATATTCAACCAGATGACTGAGACATAACCATCACAATTGAAGGCGGAGCTAGATACCACAGATTGTTGACGGGCAGCAGCGTTGCTGGAGAAGTTGGGAGAAGGTACTCCCTGCGATCGCCAACCCGCCTGCCCAGCGTGGCAATTATGTGTATATCGTCCAGATGTTTGCCCTAAGTGGGAAACAAACTGGAGAGGCCTATGTCCAGCAGTGGACTGCAATAGGCTGATGGTGATGATGAAGTATTCCGGGCAAGTTTTTCTACTGTAACTTTCTGTAAAGATACTAACATTCGCAAAACTTGCCCTAAGAACTGATGATGAGTTAATAGGTACAAGAGTCGGGTACTTCTGTACCAGCATAGGTACAATCGTCAATCGTCAGGTTACAAAAATCTTACCTTTGCAAGATAAGCCTTCATGTAGAAGTTTCCGAAAAGAATGATGAAGGAGATCATGTACATTATGAGCACGTAGTGCATCCAGAGCGGGAACTCGCAGCCAGTCCTGATGCCGTTGATGCCGAGGATCAGGGCGCAGGTGAACTGGATCTGAAAAGTAGTAATAAAGAAAATAAGAGTGACGATACAATATAGGGATGTAAGGGAGTGGCCTATGAACTTTTCGCTCCCTTGCCCGTGGTGCATCCTGCCGATTAACAAACGAGTCGCTGGCAACCGACCGGTGGCGGTATAACCATCACAATTGAAGGCGTAGCTAAATAACACTGACCGATGTCGGGCAGCAGCGTCACCGGAGCGAGAAGCTACGCCCTGCGATCGACAACCCGCCTGCCGAGCGTGGCAATTATGGGAATACCATCCAGATGTTTGCCCTAAGTGGCGAACAACTGGCGAGGCCTATGTCCAACAGTACTGCAATAGGCTGATGATGATGATGAAGTGATATTTTAAGGAGCCCGCCCAGATTAGCGTGTTTGATTGTTAACACTATTGTTTTTTCTGTCCTTAACAACGCGAAAAAGACAGGAATACGCCTGTGTGGCCACACCCTTACACGACAAGAGATACAAAAAGGTTAAACGAAGGTAGAAAGTCAAAGGAGGACAGAAAATATAGAAAACATTTAGAAAAATGTTCTCGCAAATACATAATAGGGTATTCCACTATGATTGATTTTGCTTGTTACTTAATGATTACCAGAAAGTATCCGTAAAACTTAACCTATTTAACAAATCACAACCAAAATTAGTTGCAAAACGGAACGACAATAGATCTGCAAAATTAACAGAAAAATACAATTTTCAAAGTGGAAAATTCATTCAAAAATAAAAATATTATACCATCTTTTAAGTAGCATTAAATATAACATATTTTGTTATGAAACCAATTACATAAACGCAATATTTAATATAGCTGTCAAACAAACTTTGTATACGCGGCATGCGAAATAATATCCCAGTGACGTCACTCTCACATAGCCATTTTGTATTGATTGTTTTTGGACTCGTCAATTAGTAATGATTTTAAAATTGTGTTAACTCGGTGACTATTGATCTTACGGAACAAATTTTTTCGCCACTTTAATGAGGTAGTCTATCGATAGCAAGTCAAAGTGAAAAATAGTGGAATAGCCCATTATATCAGGGCCCACAATAATTTCGTACACAACTGACTGCGTACTCTCTTTGTTAACATTCACATCCGAATTAATGGCATCGTGTTCCAGACTGTTTTTATCGTCGCTTCGAACAAAGACCGAGCAATGATGACAAAATCGGATGTCGTTACTTTCTTTTCCCAAAATGTCAATGAAAGCCGCCGTTCGGTATTTTATTTAGACGCTAGGAACCTATTATCTTACTTTTCACAGTTTGCACTGCCTTCCCTTTTCTTTAGCAATTGTCCTCTACCTGAAGGTTGTCTGGAAGAGATCGCTCCCAGCGATAAGACCGCCTACATTGTACCTACGATATGTTTATATACTCTTTCCTGTAAATGTTTATGTTTGTGCAATAAAGAATATCTATCTATCTATCTATTGTGACAAATCCGGTACCTCATCAAACGGTCGTGTATCTCAGGTTGTTTTTTTTGTTCAATGGCTTTTGAAGTACAAAATGTGATGAACGTTGACTTATTTTAAAAGTAAATAGAAATTTATGTTTAAATTTTAAAGGCGTTGTCTTAAAACTTAAACATAAATTTTAAATTTATGTTTAAATCACCAAACCAGCAAAGGGTAGATCTTCAATATTGTACCACTAGTTGTCTGTAATACCTTGTCTATAAATGTTTGTATTCTGTGCAATAAAGAATATCTATCTATATTCGACAAAACTGATAGATATTATAGGCATAATTACCTCACGCAAAATAAGCGCTTGGACGATGAGTATCGGAAAACGGCCCGTTCAAACTAACTTACTAGGCTTATGTTTGAAACCATAATCAAGATTTTATTATGGCTAGCCATTGGTATAGTTAATAAAATGTAAATTTTGACCCCTTCGAACCCATGATTCTCTTTTGAATCACTTGTAGAAAGCTGTTTATTAATCGTATATTTACTACTGCCTTTTTCATTATGATTTAAGCCTCCATCATTATCAGACCCTTTGCTTTGGACGTAAAGCCGGGTTCGACAAGTTTCGCAACGACGAAACTGCTAAACCGAGATTCAATGAAGCGATTTCTGCCTGATCTTTGTAACCGGAGGGTGCTCGTAGTCAATTTTGATATGAACTTGTAGTGATAATAATAATATCATCATCATCAGCCTATTGCAGTCCACTGAAGGACATAGGCCTCTCCAGTTGTTCGCCACTTAGGGAAAACATCTGGATATACCCATAATCGCAACGCTGGGCAGGCGGGGTTTAAAAAAAAAAAAAAAAATATGCCCCACCCGACTACACGACACCATCCTCCCCCCTCCCGCGCCGCATACCTTGTAAGCCGCAGACGTGCCAGGTTGCGCGGGAGGGTTTCCTGAAAAAGGAGTCAACAGCACCCGGGACAGAAGAGCCCCGGAGACGAAGCCCGGGCAAAGATCGTACGATCGAGGCCCGCACCCGAGCACCGCAAAAACGAGGCTCGAAGAACCAGAGAAGCAGGCGGGTTGGCGATTGCAGGGCGTAGCCTCTAGCTCCGGTAACCCTGCTGCCCTTCACCGGTCTGTGTTATTCAGCCTACAATTTGATTGAATTTGAAGCGCCACGTTTGTTATTCGGCAGGATGTGATAAGTGATGTGAGGTTGGCTTGAACCGAAAAGATGATAGATAAGCTGCTGCTCTTAAATCGGGAATGTATAGGTATGATCATAACATAATGGGTTTGTTGAAGTACGTATTCAAAATTGTTGTAGCGACCATCAAGACTACCGGTGAGCAGTTGTTAACATTATGTTGCCGTATGCACTTATATTTGTAGTAGAATTGTTAGTTTTCTAAAAATAATTATCAGGGGGTGATTAATTGTCGACACTGATGCCAAAAATGCAATCAGTAAAATTTTTGTATGTATGTTCGTTATAGAAAGAGAAACTACTCGACGGATTTTAACGAAACTTAGTACAATTATTCTTCATAGCTCTAGGCAGGTTAAAATATACTTTTTATCACGCTACAATAAAAAGGAGCAGAGCAGTGAAAGGAAGTGTTGGGGAAAACGGGATTTTTTTTATCTGTATGTTTGATCGCGCATCACGCGAAAACTACTGCATGGAATTGAATGCGGTTTTCACTAATGTATTGCTAAACTAACTTCAAATTTAGGTTTATTTTTTTTTCGGTAATTTCAATAATAATTATTATTGAAATTTCCGAAAAAAAAATTGAAACCCGATTCACGCGTGCGACGCCGCTGGCACAGCTAGTGTTTCATAAAATCTAATAAATGTAAGGCAAAATGTTTTTCTCTAAAGTTTATTATGAAACTCACCAACTGCATAATCGTCAGATATTTCTTCCACCACAAGTATTTGCTGACGGCCGGCCCAAAGACAGATAATCCGTAATACGTATACATCAGAACGTGGATTCCGCTGTTCACCATAGCCGGAAGAAAAGCTGAAAAGACAAAGAAAACTTTCAGTAATCAGAAATGTTATTTTGCTTGACTTACGAACAGAATTTCTAAATTGATTGTCGTCATAACAACTTCGTAATCATGTTAAGGATAATCTTGAATATATTAATTCTATTCATATAGTCCTTTGATAAATTATTGAACGGTATCATTTTGCACCCTTCATACTTTGGCTTCATTACCCTTCATATATTTGTGTGTATATGTCGCAGTCATCTGGTTGAATCTTCTATTTAATTGAATCGCTAGCGCGTTCATTAAATGACGACATTCAATTGAATGACTAGACCGAACGTTGACTAAACACGCGTCACTTAACGTCCAACTAGGGAGCGATTGAAACATAGCCATTTGAAAAGAACGGACGTAAAAGCAGTCAAGTGATTGTAATTTAGTTCATTTTTTTCCCGCGCGGCGTTAGTAGTCACTAAAACAAATATGGCGTCGAACATGATCACCTGAGTGTTGATATTTTTTTGATTAGATTTACTTTAAACTGACTTATACGTAATAAAATAGTGTGACAGCATGGATTTACGAATTAATACGCCGCCTCCGGATACTTTTAAAGAAAAATTATAAACTAAACATTAAACAGTCGGCTTTTACCCATTCAACGACTATGCTAAAATGACGTTCAGTCAAGACGTTGAACGTTTCATTCAATAACTTGACGAGTTGTCGTTTAGGCAATCAATTAAATGTCGTCATTCAATAAACGCGCTAGTCATTCAATTGAATAGCAGATTCAACCAGATGACTGCGACATATAGCAGAATAATTGTCAACGAGACTAGCCGAATACCCAGGAGATAAATTACACCGGTTGTGTGCACAAACTCAGGTGCACTCTGTTTCTTCACTCTTCTAATCCATCTTCTTAAAGCATAAGATCCGTCCACATTTGTCGAATGCTCCGTGAATGCGCGTTTATTACCCAGTGGGGGACCAACGCTACTGAAATCTTCTCGTTGGGTCTTAGTGGTGGACACTGAGAAGAAATGAGTTGCTTTGTCCCTCAGTTTTGGACATCGAAACCAAAAAACGAACCATTCGCGGCGCATTCATCTGTAGCGGATGTACCCTTACGGAGGACGCAGTAATTTTAACGTGCTAATATAAAACCCAGTAACAATTTTAGCCTCGATTCGGGAGCGTTTAGATACCTAGCATAATATATGCATGTGCGTCTATATAGACATGACAAGAATGACCTTAGCAAGAATATAAATTACGCTGCTAATAATAAACCCATAAGCCCTTTTAATGAATCCATAAGAACGAAAATGGCCAAGGCTCATATACAAATTATCGCCTGAGGCAGTAAAAACTAAAGTTAAGTTGTGGGTTTAAGCCATCTGGAGTGATAAATTACACTCATGTGTTCCTTAAGAGCTCTGCCATCATGTTCCGGAGGAACGCGGTACTCCCGCGGAGCCTTCCGATTTCGATGTTCGGCAAATCGATCCCTTGGGAACGAGTTGTCCGTTACCTGGGTGTGTACCTGGACAATGGACTGACCTTCCGACATCACATCAAGACAGTCCGCGACCGAGCGTCTTTTACGCTCGGCCGCCTACATTGCCTTCTGAACAAGCGTAGTAAACTGTCCCTTAGAAATAAGGTTCGACTTTACACGACTTGCATCCGCCCTATCATGACGTACGCGAGCGTTGTCTTCGCACACGCCGCTCCGTCACATATCAAACGACTCCAAGTCGTTCAGAACCGCTTCTTGCGTAAGGCAACAGGCGCCCCCTGGTTCCTTAGGAACGAAAACCTTCACATCGACTTAGGACTGCCGACTATCGCGCAGTACCTTAAGCGATGCTCCACTAAATATTTTGACTCTGCTCCGCATCACCCCAATCCGTTAGTGGTTTCCGCCGCTGACTACGTCCCTCCCGAAGCCCCCCATAGTAGGAAACGTCGCCCCCGTCACGTCCTCCTGGACGATGACGATCCTATTACCCTCGCCATGCTGGCCGCCGCCGAACAGCTCGCGACACAATCAAACACGTCACGCCCGTCGTTCCGACCCCGCCGGCGGGGTCCTGCGCCGCGTCGTCCCTTAGCTTCCGCGTCCCGCCCGCGAAACCGGCCCGCAACCGGTCGCCCCTCTCCTCAAAATATCGTCCGTAGGGACCCTCCCAGCAGCGCCCTAAGCCGAGGCCCGAGCCCCACTAGGGGGCGCCCTTAGCTGTGCTGTTTAGCTTACCTAGGGGTGAGAGCCTTCCGCTCCCCCAACAGTTCGGTGATGATGACAAGGCCGTCCTGGCCATCATCGTAGTCATTTAGAAAAAAAAAAAAAAAAAAAAAAAAATTACCAACCCAAATAAGTTTAACTTAGTTCTTTCACTTACTGTAGTAATATGTGGTGTGCTTAGTTAAAAGTTAAGGACGTGTTAATCTATTCTGTCGGCTTGGCATATTTAAATTAATTTGTTTTCGTCATGGTAGCTCTAGGGTGTTTAAAATGAGAATAAAAACATAAAAGTATTATTAAAAAGTATTGCTATTTTCTTCTTAGAATCGCCTGATTCACCGGTATTTACATGATTCGAGTGACATAACTTCATGAGTAAGTTTATCTAATATTTCTTCCATCGCCCTTGGAAACTTTATGCATTTATAGTTGTAGTAGTCGTTATGTTTCATTATATTGTACTCTTATTTCTTAATAAACTCACAATAAGTAATTTTTCTCATTATTATCCTACTAGATTTTGGAGAGAGGTAGGGCATAGCGAATCTTCGCTCGTATTGTGCCGCCCGTCCGGGAAGGACCTCCACCCTATAGAATACCGCAGCCAAATGACCCAGACGGGTGCCTGTCAACCTAACCTTTGGACCTCACGACCGCTTACCATCAGGTCATCCTGAAAGCTCTTCTTATAAAAAAAAGAACAATTATGGTACAACAAAGATATATTATTATGTTGTACTTAAAATACTAACACCTAGACACGGAGCAGACACGGTTTTTTGATTAGGTACCAAATTTCAAATGCTTAAAAACTGAGTAATAGATATGGTTATGTAAGGTAATCACAGCAGTTTTCATTTACTCGTCTTCTATCCTTCATACAGTGAAAACTATCCTATGTAAATGTCTCGAACAGCAGGGTGCGGCATTTGTCCATTTTAATGTTCTTCCAGGACACTTTGGAAATCTAAAGTAGAAACAATAAGATTTTTTCACATCTTGCATTCTCGACGTACTTGAAAGTAATACATTACAACACTATTGTCAAACGCGTCTATGCTAGACAGGGAAAAAATAGTAAAATTGGTAATGAAAGAAAGGGATCATGAAAAAAGACATCAACGCGAGCTAACATCTGTCAAAAATTTGAGCTCCGGCGCCAAGGAGTTCAATACTTAGATTCTTACGTTTATGTTCTACAAACTATTAAAAGTGTCTCCGATACACACGGGTCTGACTTCTGGTACTGACCAGAAGTCAGACCCGTGTGTATCGGAGCGATAGTAGGCGCGAAATACGCATGCATACAGAAATGCACCGATGTCTTGCCTCGCGTCCGATATCCTTAATGCGGTATCTATTGGGGGTAATCTGTGGGCCTTATTCGCCACTGTGATCGAACCATCTGAGACTAGAAGTAGAGATAACTAATACTTACTGGATCCACTTGGCACCCATTTGATCCCAATCCACCAAAACGAAAACATTGTGGAGTGGTGGTACACATGTAAGAAGGTAAGCTGCTCATCTTTCTTTCGAAGAATGAAGAAAAATGTGTCGCAAAACTCAAGTAGCTTGGAAAAGTAATACCACCACACTGCGTCTGCTATCTGCAAGAGAGAAACGTCATTAGGTATAGGTATCAAAATTACGGACAAATAAAATGTTTGTATTTAGAAACTACTCTAGTTGCAACCCGCGGCTTTGCCTGCGTGAACATCGGTTTGTCACGAAGAACTTAATCTATCTTATTATCATGTACCTACGTGTTTTTATGTTTTATAGCCTATGTGTTAATGTGATGTACCTACAAACTATTTTCCTGTAAAGTTTCGTTAAAATCGGATGATTTTTACGCGAAAGTTTGTTTGGATAGATGGATGGATGGATGGATATCCATCCATCCAAACAAACTTTCGCGTTTATAATATTAGTGGGATGGGATATTATAAAAGTTGAGTGACCCTTCCTGTCGGTGAAATTAACAAGGGTTCTTTCATGTGGTTGTTCAATGGGATGTATGGTGAATCTGTCTAATTGCTTTGTGTTCACTAATGGTCTTTAGTGTGATTATATTATAATATTACTATTTTTGTTTTCCAAACTTTGGAGTAGACGTTTATCTGATCATTGAAGCAAATTTAAAAAGGCGAAAGGGAAATAAAATTACCTAATTGGGAAGGACATCTTCCAAGAAATCTACGAAGATGACAACACAATAAAAAGAAATTCACTCAGTTTTGGCTAAAATAGGCCTTACGGAAAGGTTTTGAAGCTTTCTTGACAGCAAATAAAAAGAAGACGTTGATGGTAGTAGACCGAAAATGACAGTTCTTTATTAATTTGTAAATTAAAAGGGAAAAACCAGTAGCAAAAAATGACCAAATATGTATGCTGTCAAGTATCGGCGTGATTTTATCATCTCGTTATCATTAAAAAGAAATGTCCCAAGAAAAATGTCACCAAAATCAAATAGAATGGTTGGTGGAAAATTCATATTTCTATTCGATATCGATATGACGATTTTCCACGAATTTTCTGGGTGAATAGAATATGCAAACGTGACCGGAATATTTCGATTTCATTTTCATTTCATCGTCAGTATTGGCAGTGCTAACGTTCGTACCAATGTCTGGCATTTTTTGAGCTAACAGTCTATTTTATGGTACGAAAATTACTCTATCACTCTCTTTGATGTTCGTTCAAATATTTTCAGGCAAAATTTCGAGATTTTTAAAATAGAAACGTAACGGATCGAAGTTTTGCTTTTATTGGTACATACCTAAATCTACCTACTCTTGTCAGTGAAATTTCCCCAAGACATCTATATGGATAACTGTCTATGCATTGGATACTTTGGAGAAAGAAGAATGGTCGTTTGTGACCCAGACTCAACAGAAACAAGGCAACTTATCATTTTATTTTTGTCTTTTTTCAAATGACATAATAATATAATAGTTTTTTTTATATTCAAAATTAATATCCCATATCTACTGCAACGGGGGATGTAAGGGAGCAACCTATGATCTGTTCGCTCCAAGCCAACCTCACCTGCCCATGGTGCATCCTGCCCAATAACAAACGAGGCGCTGGCAACCGACTGGTGGCGGTATAACCATTACAATTGATGGCGTAGGTAGCTAAATACCATAGGCCAATGACGGGCAGCAGCGTCACCGGAGCGAGAAGCTACGCCCTGCGATCGCCAGCCAGCCTGCCCAGCGTGGCGATTATGGGTCCTGCAGATGTTTGCCCTAAGTGGCGAATAAATATAAAATAATGTCTCATTTCTGTCGGGCTCTGATCCCTTTCGTCAGATACTATTAAGTATCTGTTCAAGACAGGTATTGTGCCGAACTATAATAAGTACTTATAGTAAGCAATTACTTTCTTTTTACAAATAAATTGGGTAACGCTTGACCCCACTCGTCTGAAGATAAACGATGTTGAAGCCTACTATGAAGAGGATGGTTTGCAGAACTTTGCGCAGGTTACATAAGAGGACAGTTATCAGAAATAAGAGTTTTTTTTTATTGTAGCTCGACATAATGGCTTCTGCCCGCCTGATGGAAAGCGAAAGAGAAGCCCAATTCGCTGTCACAACGGGCAAGTAACTGGTCAGTTACCTGTCTATTGCCACCGCCATGCCAACCCAACCCTAATCCCCCCACGAGCTCCGGAAACCCTATTCACCGGCAAAAAACGACTCAGAGGTCATTCGGCTGCGGTATTTTATAGGGTGGAGGCCCTTCCAAGGACGGGCGGCTCAATTCGAGCGAAGATTCGATATGCTATACCTCTCTTCAAAATCATCATACATCAGATTTTACATACCTGTAATTCATCAGGATCGTATTTTTGTCTGCACGGTTCACAAATGTAGCTATATCTTAGTCTAAACGAAGCTGTGAGAAGCCGCACTGCTATAAAAGCATTCAATCCAGCCATGGCCAAATTGTATGGAACTAGCAGCCATGTTAGTTTGAACGGTCGTCTGTTCTTCATAACTTTGGGTCCTGCCCATACGATGAAGAGGTAAAGTAGGGTGTATATGACTGTTGGTACTGGGGAGTCGACGAGGGGCCATCCTTTTGTTCTATTGTCTGAAATAAAAGATTATGTTTATATCACTTTTGTAAAAAAATCTAAATGTGCATATGAATTGCGTCAAACAATCGACAATTTTTTCCGTACGATGACTAAAAAGGATGCTTTCTCTCTAAAGTATCGTACTTAAGAGTCGACTAAGGAGCTTCTTGAAACTTGTTGTTAAAGGCGTAATGCGGATCACTTGCATTTATTATTCGACTTCGTTGTCTGCTTTACCTCAATCAGGAGGCAATTTTGACTTTCAATCGAAGGTCAATAAAATGTTTTAGAGTAAACAAAAAGTAATTAATAACCACCTTGGGGGTTGGGCCAAGTTCATTTTTCCCATGATTGGCACGATGGCTTATTAACCTTTGCCTTGCCAAGGGTCGTGGTGTCGATTCCCGCACAGTACAAGCATTTGTGTTCATAAACGTGTCTGTTGTTATTGGTTTGGGTTTTTACCATGTATAACGTGTTTTTATTTACAAAAAAATGATTAACTTCAACGTTCCCTACGAGCTAGCGCGGGTCGAATGGTACGTGCCTTTTTCAGTCAGGGGCAGCCGGACCAATGGGGGCACAAACACCATAAACAGGTTACAGCGACAGTATGATAATCTATGCAAAACATGTAACATTGACATCTTTGCCAATTTATCAAGTTCCCGAAATTTAGGCGTCAAATGAAGCAGTCCTTCAGCGGGGCATCAAACAGGGTGACTTCAACATAGTTGATTTTATATTTCATTATGGGGATGTAAGGGAGCGACCCATCATCTTTTCGCTCCAAGCCAACCTCACCTGCCCGTGGTGCATCCTGCCGAATAACAAACGAGGCGATGGCAACTGACTGGTGGCGGTATTACCATCACAATCGAAGGCGTAGCTAAATACCACAGTTCGATGACGGGCAGCAGCGTCACCGGAGCGAGAAGCTACGCCCTGCGATCGCCAACCCGCCTGCCTAGCGTGGCGATTATGGGTATATCCTCCAGATGTTTGCCCCAAGTGGCGAACAACTGGAGAGTCCTATGTCCAGCAGTGGACTGCAATAGGCTGATGATGATGATGATGATGATATTGGTGTTAATCTTGTTGGTTGTCCTAATCAAAAAATAAAAATAAAATAAAAAATAAATAAAAAAAGTAAAGTAAGTAAGTTTATCAGTTGTAGTACCCACAGTACAAGTTTCGGCTTAGATTGGAGCTAGATGGCGCGATGGCGAGCCCAGCGTGGCATGTCTTATGATATTTGTTTAATTTAAATTCATTTCATTTAATTTTCTATCTTCAATTCTTAACGCCACTGTAACTCTTTAGTAAAACATTTCATTAAACGGTAACACATTGTTTCTCTCATCGCAGTTGCTTATTTACATTTCATAACTCTCATACTATAAAATTTTATTTCTACTACAGCTCTTTCAATGTGCATTTAAATTTTGAAACAAAGTAAGTGCTAATAATAGCTCGTTCTTGGAAATTCAAAGTAAATGTATCTACGTTTGACTTAACTTAAGTAAACATTGGACATAGTCTATTACTATATTTCTTTTATAGTAGCCCATTATAGTAGCCTGATGGAAATAAAATAATGGAATAGTAGTCTGATGGAAAGCGAAATAAAAACCCTAGTCGCTGACACTGATACATTTGGCTACGGTATTCTAAAGGGTGGAGGTCCTTCTCCGGACGGGCAGCTCAATTCAAGCGAAGATTCGCCATACTCTTAACTGATAAGGTTACTTAGATACTACTATTTTTGTAAATAAATACACCTTATGCGTAGTAAACACTCAGACCAATACAAACAGACATGTTCGTGCACACAAATGTTTGTGCTGTGCGGGGATCGATCCCATGACCCTTGGCTCAGAAGGCAGAGGTCATTTTCAAATGTTTTTTTTTTTAATTTTTTTATAGTGGTTCAACATAATGGCAGAAACACGACCCAGAGGTCATTTGGCTGCGGTATTATATGTGCTATCGGGCCAGTCAAAAAGAAGCTTTAACTTACCAGAAAGTGATAAGGTCCATAGATAATAGTCGTACGTATCTTTAAGTACGCTTTGTGTTGAATTCACTAGAATATCTGCCATGTTCGCTAATTACCCGTTAATCCTGAAACAAAGGAATAACAATATTGAGAATATCTCAAGCAGTAAAAGTTCGGCTGAATGATAACTAAATTAATTTCGACGTCGCGTCGGCGTAAATTATGTTCATTAGATAAAACTTGATTCTTTAATAATGAAGGATTATTAATTAGAGGACAGAGTGATTTTCACTTGTCACTAATTGTAAAGATGTTTTGGCCATGGAAATAATACGTACTGCGTACAACTAGTACTTATTACTTACATGGTTTTTGGCATATAGGTGACATTGACAAGTGAAAGTAACTTAGAAACATAAATGTCAAAGTTGAATGTGACATTTTATAGGCGGCCATTGATTCCCATTAAATTTGTTTCTGCTTAGCTCAATGGTTTACTGGTAGAGAATGACTTACGTAATTAATGCCTACGCGGCATTAAGTCCACTAAATATAATATTTTTACTGTGCAATAAAGATTAAGATAAGTGTGCAATAAAAATATATTGTATACTTATAGCGAGATTTAAATCGCACATACCTTTTTAAGCTCGAAGTCATTTCGGCAGTGTTACAACGGCCGTGATCAAGAGGAAGACGTCGGGTTTAAAAAGGTATATGCGCGTTAAATATTTTATACAGTGTACATATTTAAGTTTTCAAGTATAAAAAAAATTATAGCCAGTGTGTTTAGTTCAATTGATAATAATTTTAATGGCAGCATTAGTGATTTCGACAGGCTCGGTGGCTCAATTGGTAGTGACCCCTGCCTCCTGAACCAAGAGTCGTGGGTTCGATTCCCACCCGGGACAAACATTCGTGTGATGAACACTTGTGTTTGTTCCGTGTCTGGGTGTTTATATTTGTATTTAAGTATTTATTTGTGGTACCTTCGTTGTTCTGATACCCATAACACAAGTGCTTAAGCTACTTACTTTGGGATCGGATCAATGTATGTGATGTTGTGTGATATTTATTTATTTATTTTTATACATATTTCAATCAAAATAATGGCACTGTACTCCACTGTACGAAGCTGCCCTTTTCCCCTAATATTACGTACACAATAATACGTACACAAATTAAATTAATATTATTCACTATTATCGGTACACCTGACACAATCGATTCGCTACCATTATCGGTACTCCTGAAAATTAGATTAGCTATTGTTTATCGATCACAAGGGTCACAGGCTGATCATAGAAGGTTTTCAAGCCAAACATTCAGACATTGACATGGTAGACAAATTTATAGTGAATTTCAAGTACGTCGAAGAGTTGCAAGTAGGTAAATTGCTTCATGATTACACAGCAAACATGATCAATAACATAACTGTATTACATTTTCTGGTTCTTAAATTACATCCGCCTTATTACATATCAATCTTAAGCATAATAATTGAATATTTAGATACCTACTGCAGAGAAAATATTGTAATCAACGAAAGTAATTATTTACAAGAATTGTAATCAAACCTTATTGATTTCATAAGTCAAGGCTTCATGATTGTGCAATCTGTTTTTGATTTGCTCCTGATTCATTATTTATCTTTGTTTCTTGATTTTGCAGCTAATTGATAACCATATCAGGTAAATACCTGAGAAAATGCTTATTTTTTGTCGTTTTTGAGGTTACAATTGGATCATGTCATCCCATGACTTATAGAAAACGACTAAGGAAATATAAGGAAACAGACAACCTGAGTACAATTTTTTTTTATAGTAGCTCGACCTAATGGCTTCCCTACGCCTGATGGTAAGCGAAAGAGAAGCCCCAGACGCTGTGACAACGGGCAAGTAACTGGTCAGTTACCTATCAGTTGCCACCGCCATGCCGGCCCAACGCTAACCCCCAACGAGCTCCGGAAACCCTACTCACCGACAGGAACATGACTCGGAGGTCATTTGGTTGCGTTATTCTATAGAGTGGAGGTTCTTCCCCGGACGGGCAGCTCAATTCGAGCGAAGATTCGCTATGCCCTACCTCTCTAAATGGTGGTTTCCTTATAAAAAAATGTATAGGTAAAGACCTGAAATGATTCTCACCTTACTTCCTACAAAGGTATAAAGTCGTAAGCTTAATAATAACTGTACCTGAACATTAATAAAACGATTTAACGCGGTGGGTCTCCGGATTACCTTGATAAGGTAGAGCCATTAGGGTTTGATAAATGTCTACTACAGGACATTCGTATACCTTTGTAAATTATGTAAAATTCCGACTTTTACGCATCTCTTATATTTAGAAAATAAACGCATAGAAAACAACGCAACGATATTTTTTTACAGGGTTGAGGTTAAGATAACAAATATCAGAACTGCTTGTATGTCTCCCGAGCGGAGCTCGAATCTACCCTGTGGTGATAAAGCCTTATATATGAACCACACTGGTCAAGTACATTTTAACCTTTACACCACCATCATCATCAAAGAGAGGTAGGGCATAGCTAATCTCCGCTTTAATTGAGCCGCCCGTCCGGGGAAGGACCTCCACCCTATAGAATACCGCAGTCAAATGACCTCTGGGTCGTGTTTCTGCCGGTGAGTAGGGTTTCCGGAGCTCGTGGGGGGTTAGGGTTGGGCCGGCATGGCGGTGGCAACTGACAGGTAACTGACCAGTTACTTGCCCGTTGTCACAGCGACTTGGGCTTCTCTTTCGCTTTACATCAGGCGTAGGGAAGCCATTATGTCGAGCTACTATAAAAAAAATTGAAATCACCCAGACCAATACAAAGAGACATGTTCATGAACACAGATGTTTCTACTGTGTGGGAATCGACAACACGACCCTTGGCCCAGAAGGCAGAGGTCACTACAAAATGAGCCATTGATAGAGCCAGTCCTAAAACATCACCACTAACTTATGACTCCGGAAGAAAGTAATTTCATGTCAGAAGAACCGATTGATAACTTTTAGCCCGACTCGAGATTCGAACTTGGGTCCGCTTGGCCCCCAATCGGCACTTGCTACTAAACTAACAAGGCGTCTGTGCCCATTATAAGTACATAGTAAAAGATAGGTATCGATCCCACTTCCCATCTCAATGGAATGGTCAGCGGTGAAAGTGAAAGAGCGAGATGCAGATACAAAACGTACACGAAAGAAAGAGAAAGCTGCGCGTCTTTTATATCACGTTCCTTTTCCGTATAAAGTGATTTCAAAGTGCTTATTTAACGTAGTACAATAGAATTTAGAAATTACTGTAAGTAGTACGAGTAGGTGATAGTTGAAACTTCAACGTAATCTAAGTTTAAATAACAAAGAATCATTCCTCTAAGATACATTTTTCTCGTAGATACACTTTTGAAAAATCCCCGCTTTTGATCCTGTAGATGCACTTTGGACAAACGTCATTCGTCACCATCATTTTATTCGGTTTCTATAAAAAATTGGGATGTAAGGGAGCGGCCTATCACCTTTTCGCTCCAAGCCATCCTCACCTGCCCGTGGTGCATCCTGCCGAACAACAAACGAGGCTCTGGCAAACCGACTGGTGGCGGTATAACCATCATAATTGACGTCGTAGCTAAATACCACAGACCGATGACGAGCAGCAGCGTCACCGGAACAAGAAGCTACGCCCTGCGATTGCCAACCCGCCTGCCCAGCGTGGCGATTATGGGTATATCTTCCAGAGGTTTGCCCTAGGTGGCGAGCAGCTGGAGAGGCCTATGTCCAGCAGTGGACTGCAATAGGCTGATGATGATGATGATGATGATGCACTTTGGGCAAGAACTTACAGCAAAACAGAAAAGTATTAGGCATTGCATGTTTTGGAAATTAAAAATTTCTATCATATCAAAACCTAGCAATAATTCAGGAAAGTCTGCCCAAAGTGGCGAACAACTGGAGAGACCTATGTGCAACAGTGGGCTGTGATAGGCTGATGATGAAGGTTAATCATAGGATATACCCATAATCGCCACGCTGCGCAGGCGGGTTGGCGATCGCAAGGCGTAGCTTCTTGCTTCGGTGACGCTGCTGCCCGTCACCGGTCTTTTTTAGTATTTAGCTACGCCTTCAATTGTGATTGTTATACCGCCACCAGTCGGTTGCCAGCGCCTCGTTTGTTATTCGGCAGGATGCACCACGGGCAGGTGAGGTTGGCTTGGAGCGAAAAGATGATAGGCCGCTGCCTTACATCCCCGATTAACCTTATATTTTCATAATAATATGTATAACAGAAACATTATACTTTATTGATGGATTACACCCACCTGAAGTCCGCAGGGTAATTTGATATTGGAACGCACTGATCAACATACCTACTTCATATTATTATTAAATCGTCTCAAGGAGCCAGCTATACTCCCACGCAAGCCTTACAAAAGAGGGGTACCGAAATGGAGAGTGCAATATTAATACAATCTATTTCTGTTTTCTATTTATACTTACACAAAATACAAAATTCCACACACTAGGCTACTGCCTAAGCCTGTCCTATGGGGAAATATATTATATGTGTCTGTAAAAATCTATAAATACGGATAATAACAGATATAGATAAACAGACAGGACCTATGTTTTATATCTTATGTATGCTCTACCTATGTTTAACAAATAAATGATTTGATTTGATTATGATATATCGAACTAAGCCTCAATTTGATCTGGCGAGTCATAATTATTTGCGCTCCGATCAACAACCCCTTGGAAGACGACGACATGTGTCTTCGGACACACGTGGTCAGTGATGTCGTATCCCGAGCTCCACTACGTAGACGACCAAACTCTGGTTAAAAGTGTGTTCTCCATTTTAGGAGTGAGTCCCACATAACCCAGATGTCCCGTACCGAGGGTGTATGCGTCAAAGGATACCTGACGTAAAAAAGGGATAAAAATATCTATATAAGTTAGTCATTACGCATGCTTAACCCATTTTTCCTAAAATACTACCAACTCAGATCTATAATCTAGGACTTTGATTTATCAAGGCCGCCTTATTGGTATTACTATGCACAGAAGCGGAAGAAAATCCCTACATTATTTATCATCTGTGCCTCTAAAATAAAAAAAATCCATTACGTGATAAAAATTATGAAATCAAGCAATACAACAGTTTAAATATTCCTCAAAGAATCCGCCTTATTAAAATAGAGTTTACCTACATAATATAAAATTGGAATATAACAGATTCTGTTTATTGGTTTGCTCATCATAGTGGCTTCCTTCTGTCCGTTTGAAACCTAAAAAGAGGGACCATCATTGTCATCGGACGAGGAACCTCAGTTTCCAAAGTTATTCTGACTCAAAAGATGAATTTTCCATGCATCGTTTAGTCAGAATAGCATTACGTACAAAATATCCTCTATTTTCAGAAGGTGGAAACACAATATTATGTGCTAGTTCCACTCTTTTATTGATGGAGATACAATGCCATACAGGGTTTTGATAGTAAGTTTCTTATTATTAGATACCTACTTACTATTAATTATTATTATTACAATTCATAAGATACTGTCAGTCAACAGCTTGCGCGTGTCTCTTGGCATCTCTTGTTAGACCTTACAATAAAGCAAAATAATAATACAAAATAATATGCCGAATAACAAACGAGGCGCTGGCAACCGTCTGGTGGCGGTATAACCATCACAATTGAAGGCTTAGATAACACAGACCGATGACGGGCAGCAGCGTCACCGGAGCGAGAAGCTACGCCCTGCGATCACCAACCCGCCTGCCCAGCGTGGCGATTATGGGTATATCCTCCTGATTTTTGCCCTAGGTGGCGAGCAACTGGAGAGGCCTATGTCCAGCAGTGGACTGCGATAGGCTGATGATGATGATGAATAATACAGATAATAAAATGGGCCTTAAACCACTTAAAAAGACTTGTTCAAATACAATTCATTCATTCAATGCATAGTACTTGTTCGAGTAAAATGCTAATGGGACGAAGGGTTCAGACTAAAACCAATAATATTTTCTGAATATCCAATATTAATTTCTCCTATCCCGATAGTCTAGATGGTAGCAATAACAAAAGCTGCACAAGGACTATGAGAAAATAGGTTTGAATTTCTAGTCGTTTAATAGTCTTGAATCTTTGTCAAGAAATTACTAAGGATCAGCCCCGCAGTAGGAAACTGAGGTTTAGTGCACGTAGTTAGAGTTACTTAGGTACCCTTTTTAGCTAAGGCTTAAGAAACCTAATTTAAAAACATCATCAGTTCAATCTACTTGTATCGCTCTTAGTTTGTTATATACCTAATGGATTTTGAATAGATTGAAAGTCTCGAATAAAACAAATACTGTCAAAAGCTAAAAAGTAAGTACTCGTAATAAAAGAAAGAAATGTCAAATTAAAATAAACGAATCGACAAAGTATACTAGAGTATGTTTAAAGTCGATTCAATAACACAAAGTATAACTCTACTAAAATAATACCACAAGTTTACGTCATCAAAACTTTACATAATCCATTATAAGTGATTGTTCCACATTCACTGGAAAGTGTAACTTATTATGTGGTTAAGTTAAGTAAGCATGGGAACGTAAGGTGTGTGGTGAATGAAAATACTATGTTTTTTTCCTAAATTACTACCTAGTACGTTTACGGCCTTGTCTTCATCACCGAACTGTGGGGGAGCTTATTTACTTTACCTTGAATTATGTACTTTAAAGTAACTTTTAAATAGCATCAGTCAACATCTCATCTCATATATTGCTCCGATCCCAAAGAAAGTCCTTTAAGCACTAGTGTTATGGGTATTACTTATAACAATTACAAATTCATCACACAACATTAAATGTTTGTTTTAGGTGGCTAAAATCTAGAAGTCACTACCAAATGAGCCAGCGGACCAGTCTATCAATTATAATTGTGTCTGGGGGGTTCTGAGAGGTGATTATTATTATTATTATATAAATATAAAAAAAAAAAGACATTAACAAAACAATGTTAGAAGAAAGACCGGACGCAGGGTTGTGACGTCCAATGCAAAAGGGCCTCACTCAGTATTGAACCATTTTGCCAAGTTTGCCGTTACCCTTTTCAAAAAAATACATTTACTCTACCTAAAGGCAGCCTAGAAGAGATCGCTTATTAGCTATAAGTTCGCCTCAATTTTACTACGATTAGTACGTAATGAGATAGATATACTATATTCTTTATAGGACACTAAAGAGTTGACTTAAAACTAGATGCTAAGGCAAGTCAATGCACAAATTAGGCGGTCTTATCGCTTCCAGCGAATTTCAGTATTTTTTTTTCTATTCAATGCCTACAAAATTGCTACTCATATCTTACAGTTACAGCAATAAACGGAAAACAATCCTTACCAAAAACAAAATAAACACGATAATCCCACAACACTAAACCACTCACAGTATCTTCGGCGCACGCGCGCCGCTGCCGACAATCACTGACAGACTGCGCCTGCGCACAAAACTGACACCGATTCAGATCTCCGGGTATGATCTCCCTTACAAGTTGATGTTACATAACTCTTGTAGATAAAGCGATGGTCGTGAAGGCTGCTCGCAAAGCGGATTGGGGCGGAGACACAAACGAAACTAATCAAGAACTCATCATCATCATTGTCAGTCCTGTCAGTCCGCTGCTGGACATAGGCCTCTCCCAATGCTCGCCACTTCGATCGGTCCCGGGCCTCTCGCATCCAGCACTTGCCAGCCGTCCTGCGCAAATCGTCACTCCACCTGGCCTGAGGGCGTCCTACACTACGTTTGCCGAGGCGCGGACTCCACTCCGGAACTCGTTTCAAGAACTGAATCATTATTATTGTTCACTGCTAGACATGGGCCTCTCCAGTAATTTGATACTTCGGGAATACTCATGGAGGATTTACCCATAATCGCCACGCTAGAAAGACGGATTGACGATCGCAGGACCTAGCTCCTCGCTCTGGTGACGCTGCTGCCCGTCATCGACCTGTAGTATTTACGCCTTCGACTGTGATGGTTATACCACCACCAATCGGCTGCCAGAGCGTCGTTTGTTCGGCAGGATGCAGCACGATTAGATGAGTCGCAGTGGATAGGTCGCTCCCTTACATCTTTGTAAGGTTTAGGATTGAATGGACTTCATTATTATGATCAACAGACTGGATTATGAATGGACGTGACAAAACAACTTTAACAGACTATCCACAACATTGACACCAATTCAGATCTCCGGGTGTAATCTCCCTTACAAGTCGACGTTACATAACCCCTTGGAGGTAAAGCGGTGCTCTTGAAAGCTGGTCGAATAGCGGCGGGGGCGTATATTACTGGATATAAGCCTCCTCCGTCACAAATTATGCAATTTCAATGTTTTATTAATGAGCTAGTTCTTCCAAACTTAATGAACATACATTTTAAAGCGTAATGGATGTGAATATAATTATCGTACATGTATGTAGGTATATGCAAGTGTATGTATATGGCATCGTAAAATTGTAAACACCGTTAGATTATGATCTATCTCGCGAGATTGGAAACTGTCGAAATATTGTGAACTGTAAAATAATACTTACACTGTAATCGATCGATGTGAAATTCATAAATTAAAATCTGTCACGTGTTAATTTATCAACAGTTCCACTTTGATCGACCAAAATCTATCTACCGAAAAATATAAGTTAATGAGTCGGTTAAAAAAGACATACATTTTCAATTCCAAACATTAAACGCTCCGGTGCTCCATGTTAATTGGATATTATTTAAATCCATTGTTCTTAAAAGCGGTTTGTTTTCATTCGCTAATTGCATCGGTGCTTAAAGGCTTCATATACGTATTGGTACTATTGATTAAAACGGATGAAAGCCTCACGCGCTAAATGCAAATGTTGTACACTAGCCTGCTGCTTTGCACGTGAATATTTGTGATATGTGAAATGTTATATTTTCACGGTTCCGTACCGGGTAAAAACTGACGTTACTGCTTTTGAAAAAAATTAAACCGACTTCAAAAAACACAAACGACCAACGCAAACTAGACAGAAACTACTACTACTATTACTGCGCTGGCTCAGCGACCCGAAGTGGATCTTGGCCTCCGACACGAGATTTCGCCACCCTGGTTTGTCCTCAGTCACCCTTCGCCAGTTTGGCCGTTGAAGGTGAGCGAGATCCCTTTCAGCCTGGTCCATCCAGCAATACCTGATAGACAAAAACTGTATCTGTATAATTAAAAAGCGATAAAAATAATGTAACTTATCATGTACTCAATACATATTATATGTCTCGGTGGCTCAATTGGTAGTGACCTCTGCCTTCTGAGCCAAGGGTCGCGGGTTGGATCCCCACACATTACAAACATTTGTGTGCATGAACATCTGTTTGTATTGGTCTGGGTATTTCTAAGTATAATAATATGTATTTATTTACAAAAAAAAGATGTATCTAAGGAAGTTTATCAGTTGCCTAGTACCCATAGTACAAGCTTCGGCTTAGTTTAAGGCTAGATGGCTCTGTGTGGCCTAGAGTGGCATGTCTTGGGTTATTTATTTATTATTATTATTTATAACTAAAATTATTTAAATTTACAATTGTTACTTATTTTTGAAGTCGGGGCCAGCCAACCGACAGACCAAAAAATATTTAGATTATATATTTAAGTCATCTATTCTGAATTTTCATCATCACCATCTGCCTAGCTGGTTGGCGATCGCAGGGCGTAGCTTCTTGCTCCTGTGACGCTGCTGGCCGTCACACAGCCTTCAATTGTGATGGTTATACCGCCACCAGTCGGTTGCCAGCGCTTCGTTTGTTATTCGGCAGGATGCACCACGGACAGGTAAGGTTGGCTTGCAACGAAAAGATGAAAGGTCACTCACTTACAGGCCTTCTGTACTTTTTCTTCTCTTCTTCTTTTACTAATTCTGAATTTGCCGAGCCACAATTGTTAAAATTATTGATGTTAAGATTATCTATCGTTAAACGATACGTATAATTTTAGTATAGGTATACCTTTTTTTTTTTAGGGGAATGCATTACGCACCGTCATGCCACCTCCGGGGGGAGGTGACACGGTGTGTGGGACTCACACCTCCCGAAATGGGAGGGTATACCCACTAAATCCCCCTGTGTCGCCAGTGGGCAGCAAGTTGCAGGGACACGGGCAACGCCGAAGCATACCGCCGCATCAGTATAGGTATACCTACGCTAAGGTATCTCAGACTTCAGATACAGATTGTGTTGTGATATACGAATACAGCCTAGTCAGTTGACAGTTCAATGATCGAGCATGATTCCTGCTAATACATGCTTTGTCCTAAGAAGAAAAGGCACATTAGGATGTTAATGTGTTTTCCATTGTTTTTTAACCGACTTCGAAAAAAGGAGGAGGTTCTCAATTCGTCTGTATGTATAATATTTTTCTTTTTTATTTTTTTTTATGTTTGTTCACCGATATTTCCGTCAATTATGGATGGATTTCAAAAATTTTTCGACAGTTCGACAGAGGACACTTCCGAGGTGGTCCCATTATCACCAAGTCAGGATCTGATGATGGGATCCTGGAGAAATTGAGGGCAACAACCGAAAATTGTATGCATATATGGTGTTTTTGTTACGTAATCATATTTTACTCAGGTATATGCTTCCGGGCGTCAACATCTGGTGCTGATGATGAAGCCACAGAACTCCTTAACGGTTAGGAGTTAGGGGACAGTACTGACATTGGTCGATATTAAACTAGGTAGTAGTGGTACTAGGAGGTACTTATGCAGGGCTAATAGGGCAGGTGATTTGGTAAGTGATATGCTTGATTCTAGATCGCAAAGTCTTCACTTGACTTAAAGCAAAATTTTTCATTCCTAAGTAAAACTCTTAAGGACATTAATTAGCCTTTATTCAAGGTCAGAGCGCATTAACGCAACTAAAAATAGAGAAATAAAATTATTTTTAACAAAAAATTAAACCGACTTCAAAAAAACACAAACGACCAAAACTAAAAAGCGATAAATAACGTAAGTAATTCTATCTTTAATACATAATTATTTAAATATTACAATTATCACTTATTTTTGAAGTCGGTGCCAGCCAAACAAATAAATGTATATTGTCGTGTGGATTTGCCGGCCGCGCGCGTCATACAACAACAGTCTACGTTAGGTACCGAGAGGCTGGCACCGACTTCAAAAATAAGTGATAATTGTAATATTTAAATAATTATGTATTAAAGATAGAATTACTTACGTTATTTATCGCTTTTTAGTTTTGGTCGTTTGTGTTTTTTTGAAGTCGGTTTAATTTTGTTTGTATCAAACGCAGTGAAACGCAGATTGTACAGTCAGCGTCAGATATAAAACACGCAACTTAAATAGTGCATGCATTAAACAGCCAAAAATATGTACATAGCGACTGGCTCGGTGGCTCAATTAATAGTGACCCCTGCCTTCTGAACCAAGTGTCGTGGGTTCGATTCCCACCTGGGACAAACATTCGTGTGATGAATACTTGTGTTTGTTCCGTGTCTGGGTGTTTATAATTTGTATTTAAGTATTTATTTGTGGTACCTTCGTTGTTCTGATACCCATAAAACAAGTGCTTAAGCTACTTACTTTGGGATTAGAGCAATGTATGTGAGTTTGTCTGATATTTATTTATTATTTTATTTATTTATGTACATAATTGTACAAAAAATGTTGATATCAATAACTTAAACCGCCTACATTGTTCTACAATATTTCTGTAATGGGTACTCCTTCTTAGAATAGAATAGAATAGTTTTTTATTTGCAAGTATCTTGTATCCTATATGTTTTATTTTTTGTACATCATCATCATCATCACCATCAGCCTATCACAGTCCACTGCTGGACATATGCCTCTCCAGCCGTTCGCCACTTAAGGCAAACATCCCGAGGATGTACCCATAATCGCCACGCTGGGAAGGCGGGTTGGCGATTGCAGGACGTAGCATCTTGCTCCGGTGACGCTGCTGCCCGTCATCGGTCTGTGGTATTTACGCCTTCAATTGTGATGGATTATACCGCCACCAGTCGGTTGCCAGCGCCTCGTTTGTTATTCATCACGATGCACCACGAGCAGGTGAGGTTGGATTGGAGCGAAATGATGATAGGCCGCTCCCTTACATCTCAGTAGGGATCTAAGGGAGCGGCCTATCATCATTTCGCTCCAAGTGTGTAGATATTTTTGGTTTATCATGTGTAATCTATTTGACAATGTGTGACGCTTATGTCTGATGCTAATTGTACCTATTGTGCTTCTCTCAAAGCTCTAGAAACAATGCTTGAAGGAATTTTACTGGAACCTTTTTATGAGTAGATTGATGCTATCTAATTATAGACACGACACCACTTCGGCTTTTTCTCCCAGTCCTTCAAGCAAGGTTAATTTGTCACAGAATTGTTCAAGGAGAGTTCTAATACTACGTTCTTTACCTAAATTTTCCAGTTTGTAGTATAAATGCTACTGTAGACTTTAAAGCCAGGCTTTTCGTTTATTGTAATTCCATTTGAACTATTTAAATGAAGGCTTCTACCATTTGATGAAATTGGGGTCGATCCGATCGCCTCCCTACTACCGAAGCTATTATAGTTGACTGACTGTCAGAAAAGTAGGTATATCTACTAATAATGTAAAAATAATTTATCAACTTTCTCTCTTTTAGATAGTGCAATTGCTTACTGTTACTTCTATGTAACATACTATGTAAATTCTTGACAGAAAAAACCAGACTAGATTTTTGGTCCAGCCTGGGATTCGAACCCGGAACCTCTAGGTTGTCAGGTGGCATCCGGGATCAATAGAACAACAAGACAGTCTTCTAACTTTTTTTATATCTTTTATAGGTGTAGGATATGAAAATAAAAGGCTGTGGTAGTCGTATGTGAGAAAAGTAGAAGATAGTAATGAAAAATTGCCTGGTCAAGTCTATTTGACAACTGGTTGTTAAGATGAATTTGATGCATAGGGCTTGATAAATCATTTCGAAACTTTTGGTATGTGAGAAAAATGTGTACAAGACACCATAACTTTTACCTTTCATATTGACCCCGTCTCCTAATAACTGTTAAAGAACCTACTTAACTGTGCCTATACAGACACATTCCATAGTGGACAAAAGATAGGAAACGAAACCCGTTTTGAAACCTTAAAATATTCAAACACTTACGACCTTCGCAAGTAATTATCAAACAAATGGTTTGTCAAAGCAAACTTTCACCGGCTCTTTATGCGTGGCTTGCAACAAAAGCTCGGAGTCATCTCGAACCGGTGCCATATGGTGGCCATGAGTCAGTGTCAGAAAGGGATTACATTATGTTTAATCAACGTCATTCAACCTAACCAGTTTTTTCACGTTACAAAGTAGAGCAGGATAGAATTAATAGCCGCCGTTTGGCCGATCATCAACCAATCATCAGCCGTTCGCAGTCCACTGCTGGACATAGGCCTCTCCAATATGTATATAGATATTTATTTATGTAGGAATATGTATTTTATGTTACCATATTATTATTATTATATTAATGAGTTATTGTTTTTCAAATTAACTTTGTAGCACACTACCTTAAAATTAGTTTCTGCTTAGCCTAATGGTTGACTGGTAGAGAATGCCTATGTGGCATTAAGTCCGCCTTTTGTAGGTACACTACTTAATTGTGCAATAAAGATTAAATAAATAAATAAAATGCCCGTGAAGGGCAAGTAAGTTCTGAAGAAGCTGTAGGCTATGAACAACTGGAGAGAATTATGCCTAGCTGGATTACGATAGGCTGAATGTGATGATTATGAGGTAGTCAACTGCTCGACATATGGTTTTATTAAGACCAAAATGTACCTTTTTTTGTTTGACCAATGAATGGGAGAAATGCAGTTTACGCATACCCGCTGCCCGGGGGAGCAGCAGGTTATGTGGGACTCGCTCCACGTCGGCAGAGAATACCCACTAAAAACCCTGGTTGCCACCATCTAGTACGCCTTGTGTTGCGTCGACGCGGGTCCTATAACTATAACGCCGTGAAGCCGCCAGCGCTTATCTGCAGAGCAGACTTGGCTTAGCCCCCCACTTGGAGCCTAGGGATCAGACCAAAATGTCCTTTATCTTAATCTGAACTAAGCTATGTAAACTATGTTTGTATGTGTTTGTACACGGAACAACTTAATTTCTGCTGATAATAAATAAACATTTCATTTAATTTCAATAAAGAATATGAAAATTTAAATCCTTTATTCCTCTTACATTAATGAACCAACGCATCTGCTTAGCTTGAAGATAACTATCTAGCATACTATGTTGTAGTTGTAGACTATCCTATGAATACAAACACGTTGCACACTCTACTAACCTCTCGGACCATAACTCCGCACAAAATTACGCGTAACACCTTTCGTTTTCTACTCAACGTCACACACGTATCTTTGTGAGTCCGTCACTTAAAAGAAACAATATTGACTTCCTCGCTCTGAGATTTATGGTGTTGTGTCTATATTGACAAGTCAGTATGACAAGTCATAATAACCGCATCCGGCGACGTGTTAAGCAGACATCGTAACCAATAAATGTGGGTAACCCATATCAGGGATGAGAACCTTCCGCTCCCCCAACAGTACAGTGATGATGACAAAGCCGCTTTGACTATCATTATAGTCATTTAACTAAACTAACTAACTAGATCGGCGCAGTGACCCAAGCCGAGTCTTGGCCTCCAACAATAAGAGCCTCCATCTAGGTCTGTCCTGCGCAACCTCCTGCCAGCTGTCCGCACGGAGCTCACGCAAATCCTTTTGGACTTCATCCGCCCAGCGATACCTGGGACGGCCAACCGGCCGTGTACCACTCGGCCGTCTCACGTACGCTCGCTTCACTGCAATAAAAAATTAGGTCGGTTTTCAGTGGCTAAGGTCACCACACCCCAAACACCACGCGGGGCACACAGCGCCATCTAGTTCCATAATAAACCGAAACTTGTACAACAAGTACTAGAAACTTGAAAAAATACTCCGATACTTTTTTGTAAGCTAATTCTAGGTACCTATCCATACTAATATTATAAATGGGAAAGTGTGTCTGTCAGTCTGTATGTTTAGTCTTTCACGGCAAAACGGAGCGGAGATAGTTGAAAGGATGGAGAGTAACATGGGCTACTTTTTGCCCCTTCCTAACGGAAGTTTGTATGGAGCATTCACCTCGAATTCAACGCGAACGAAGCCGCGGGCAAAAGCTAGTATCCATCATATACATAGCAAACACCCAGACCACTACATTTAGACATATTTGTAATTTTTTGTAGTGTACCTTTTTCATAAGCTAAAATATTAGACATCACTCAAAGTCGTGCTCGTCACTATAGGTACAGTCAGTCACATAAAAATAAGCGCGTAGGTAAGCTATTCGGATAGACTTTATCACAATTTACAACTAAAAATATCTACACACCGAAAGGTTCAAAATGATGTCAACATCTTATAGGTGCCTATAGTTGTCAATGGAACTAGCAACGGTTTATTTTAATTATCTAAACTAAGGTATGCACGTTTAAATAAACGTTCAGTGTTTCAAAGAAAAACGTAGGTACTTTCTGCAATCGTGGTTAGATAATTTTGCTTAGATACGTTTGGATACCTTCGATGTTGGGATAATTAATTATTTATTTAAAATTTATTGCACAAAATCGTACAAAAGGCGAACTTAATACTAGGAGCATTCTCTACCAGTCAACCTTTGGGTCATGCAGAACAGAAATTGTGTACAAAGAGAGAATGAAAAGTGAAAAAGAGCGGTGGCACATGGACTCGGGCATTCCTGATGCAGCGGTTACTGTTTAAAATCAGACAGGCCGCTTGCTCGTCTGCCACCTATAGCAAAAAAATATATATTTTAATTGCTAACGACCCTCATGACTGACTGTACCTACTCGATGACATTTGAGATACCTACCAGAAATTTTCTTTATCACAAAGAAATGTTTTCTTTGAATTGCTTTTATATTCACATTGTAGACCTTTTTGTTAATAGTAACTTGACCTAAGTCGCTATCTAGACTTTCAAAGGTATATTTTCAATATTAAGTAACATTTCTATAGTCTTTGTAGTATAATTTTCCTTTGAATTGGGTATCAAGTCGTCATAGAATATGACGACTTGATACCTAGTTAAGCTTCAAAGTTGTCTGAACAGTTGTCCGAAAGTGAATTAGGTACGCGAATTCACATTCGAAAATAACCATCATCATAATCAGCCTATCATAGTTCATTCATTCATTTTGACAGGGTCGGTGGCTCATTTGGTAGTGACCTCTGCCCTCTGAGCCAAGGGTCGTGGGTTCGATTCCCGCACAGTACAAACATTTGTGTTCATGAACATGTCTGTTTGTATTGGTCTGAGTGTTTTTCTATGTATAATATGTATTTATATACAAAAAAAAATGTATCTAAGTAAGTTTATCAGTTGTCTAGTACCCATAGTACAAGCTTCGGCTTAGTTTGGGGCTAGGTGGCGCTGTGTGGCCCAGCGTGGCATGTCTTGGGTTATTTATTTATTGCTGGATAAGCCTCTCCAGGTGTTCGTCACTCTGGAAAACATTTGGAGGCTATACCCATAATCGCCACGATAGGCAGGCGGGTTGGCGATCGCAGGGCGTAGCATCTTGCACAGGTGACGTCATCGGTCTGTCTTATTTAACTACGCCTTGAAATGTGATGGTTATACCTCCAACAGTCGCTTGCCAGCGCCACGTTTGTTATTCGGCAGGATGCACCACGGGCAAGTGAGGTTGGCTTGGATCGAAAAGATGATGGCCGCTCCCTTACATCACTCACAACCAACTAAGCCACCGCAGTCATAATTAACAGCATTTTTAGCAAAAAAAACCGACTTCAATATGATGAATGGTTACAACTAGGAAATTACTATTTCGAACAAAAAATATTTTTCCAAGTCGGTTCACAATTCTCGGAGATATTATATGGTAATAAAAATTTTAAAAATACATTCGAATTGAGAACCTCCCCTTTTTTGAAGTCGGTTAAAAAGTTTACAGTAGTAATATACATGACGTTAACACATGGAGTCTAATTTCTAAATATTTTTATGATTTAATTTAATCTAATCACAGATATTCGCGCTAAAGTTGTGCTGCACCTGGTATATTTGTGAAATCTATATAGGTACCAAAGATGGATGTTTTATGATACACCATTAATGTGAAAGTGTGAATCTTTGTCGCTCAACGACACAAGACTACGCTTTTCCTTAAAGTTATTAAATTAGTTAGATAGCTTGCTGTGTTTGTAGAATAATATTTATTACCTACATTGGCGACAAAGAAGAAGTAATTAAAAAGAAAGGGAAAATAAGAGATACTCGTATTACAGGACGGATAAGATAAGATAACATAAGAAAATGGATGTACGTAAGGGAGCGGCCTATCATCATTTCGCTCCAAGCCAACCTCACCTGCCCGTGGTACATCCTGCCAGATAACAAACGAGGCGCTGGCAACCGAATTTTTTTTTTAATCCTTCTATAATTAATATTATACATACAGACGAATGGAGGACCTCCTCCTTTTTTTTATGCAAGAGGCGGCAGACGAGCAAATGTGATGCCTGATGGTAAGCGGTCGACACCGCCCCGCAACTCAAGTCGAGTTCTGGGGTCGCTGCCGGCCTTTTAAATAGAAGTACGCTCGTTTCTTGAAGGCTCCCATGTCGTAGCTGTTCGGAAATACTGACGCAGAGAGTTGATTCCACAAAACCGATGCGCGAGGCAAGAAATTCCTCATAAAGCGTACAGTGGAGGATCGCCAACCATCGAGATGATGAGGATGGAATTGCAATCGGTTACGCGTGGTGCGGTGAAGAAACTCAGCTGCAGGCAGTAAACCAAACAATTCTTCAGAACATTCCCCGTGATAGATGCGGTAGAGAACGCACATGGATGCGACGTCTCTTCGCAATGCCAGTGAGTCGAGTCGACTAGACAGGTCCTCCTATTTCGAAGTCGGTTAATGACGCACAAGTCGCCGGACACACTTCCACCGATGTCTACCATCACTGTTAAAGTTTCTGGATGAACTGAAATATGTACCCTTGCTGTGTTCTGTATTTTACACGTTTATTGCTTGATGTTTTATTTTTGATAGTTATATTGCTTGTTGATTACATATTGAATGGCCAATAAACATATTTCTTTTTTTTTTTATAGTGGCTCGACATAATGGCTTCCCTAATGGAAAGTGAAAGAGAAGCCCAAGTCGCTGTGACAACGGGCAAGTAACTGGTCAGTTACCTGTCAGTTGCCACCGCCATGCCGGCCCAACCCTAACCCCCCACGAGCTCCGGAAACCCTACTCACTGGCAGAAACACGACCCAGAGGTCATTTGACTGCGATATTCTATAGGGTGGAGGTCCTTCCCCGGACGGGCGGCTCAATTCGAGCGAAGATTCGCTATGCCCTACCTCTCTTGAATTTTTTTTTCATATTATAGATATTTTTTCTTTATTTCTTTTTTAAATGGCCGGAAAAAAAATAAACTTAAAAATGTATGTTAGCTTTACTTCACGTAAAATCAATCAGGTTTTAATGGTCCTTTGAATCTATTTAGTAGTAGTCATCATTCTGTTACTTACCTGGTAACCTTTTTAGATGTGTGTTAAAATAATTATTAATATTGTAACGATTCTGGGACCCTACTACAGAAAACGAAAACGATCGTTCGTTGAACGGATCGCGTATTTTTGCCCCATAAATCCCTCCCATTTGTCACTCCCGTGTTCGAATATACGAACTAAAATTCGTCAACGTCGATTTTCAACAATTTCATTGATATTTATAACACGGGAGGGACAAATGAGAGGGATTTATGGGGCACAAATACGGGATCCGTTCAACGAACGATCGTTTTCGTTTTCTGTAGTAGGGCCCCAGATCACTATGTGGGAGTAGGTAGCATTACACTCGGTTACTGAGAATTCTTATACCCTTAACATATTAATTAAGTCTATAAATAAAATTATATCAGATAACGTCTGCTAGGTACTCGTATTAAAGTGACGTCGTTATACATTCACATATTTCATACTCAGTGTTATCAAAGTAAAGAAACGCTGGAATAATTGACGAAATTATTTTTTGTTTTGTAGGTAACTAATTAGTCTGTTACATCATAAGATTTAAAAATTACTCGGGGAAAGTGTTGGGTCCGAATTATGTGTTAGTTTAGTTATTTATAATAACTGTATGCCTTTGAAAGTGTATGTTTTATTGTGACTTACCTAATCAGTTAACAGATTTTATCAAGCGTTGGGTTCGTACTACCATATAAAAATCATAATCATCAGTCTATTGCAGTCCACTGCTGAACATAGGCTTCTCCAGGTATTTGCCACTTCGTGCACACATCCCGAGGATGTATTCTTAATCGCCACGCAGGGCGTAGCTTCTCGCTCCGGTGACGCTGCTGCCTGTCATCGGTCTGTGGTAATTTAGCTACGCCTTCAATTGCGATGCCACAAGTTTGTTGCCAGCGCTTCGTTTGTTATTCGGCAGGATCCACCATGGGCAGGTGAGGTTGGCTTGGAGGGAAAAGACGATAGGCCACTCCCTTACATCCCTAGTAGGATGACTTATGGCTAGTATAGAAGTTCTGCTACTTTACTTGAACTACTACCTATTTGAATTTAAACGTATAATATTTTTATTTTATTATTATATTTTTGTAAATTAATACATATTATATTATACATAGAAAATACCCAGACCAATACAAACAAACATATTCTTGCACATAACTCTTCGATCTTCTAGGTTCGATCACCGGCCCTCACAGTAGGAACATTTGTGCTGGCTCGATAGTTCATTTGGTAGTGAGCACTGCCCTCTGAGCCAAGGGTCGTGGGTTCGATTCCCGCACAGTACAAACATTTGTGTTCATGAACATGCCTGTTTGTATTGGTCTGGGTGTTTTCTATGTATAATATGTATTTATTTACAAAAAAAAAGTATCTAAGTAAGTTTATCAGTTGTCTAGTACCCATAGTACAAGCTTCGGCTTAGTTTGGGGCTAGATGGCGATGAGTGGTCCAGCGTGGCATGTCTTGGGTTATAATTTATAATTAATAACATACATGTTTGAACTGTAAGGGGATCGTACCTATGACTCTTGGTTCAAAGTGGCAGAGGTCTCTACTCATTCTACTCATATTTGAAATATGCCCAAAAATGTATTTACTCAAGCGATCATCAACACAAGATACAACATTATAGTGATATTTACACCCACCATTTTGTCTCTAACTATGCGTTTAGGTACCTTGTACAGACTGTAACAGTCTCTTAACCAAACAAAGTACGTTATTAATCTTAAACAGACGGGAATTTATTCCGAAACCTTGGGAGTATCGGCGCTTCTAATAAGATTAAATTTCGACGTTTTGAATGATCTACCTAAATAACTAATTAAGTAATTATATAACAGATTCAGACACGCTATAAATGTTGTTATTCCACAATTAAATTCACTATGAGAATAATGCTTTGCCGAATAAATCCACTTCTATTCTAGTTGTATTTCAATATATTCCATCTAAACTAACCTGATAATCCGAAACTTGTGTGCTAATTAAATTGTTCTAATGAGCGGTTAGCGAGAGTAAATTCGTTGCAAGCGCTACTAGTGAAATGTCAGGTCTCCGAAATGTTAAACAATATTGCGTCGGCTTATTGCAAACAGTACAACTACAAAGAGTCACAAAGGACTTTATTTGTATGTAGTTCATATTATGCAAAAATGCGGTATCTTCTAGATTTTCAAATGAAGACGTTATAAACAATAGATAGTCGATAACTTTTTTGTGGTGGCTCAAAAATAACCGGCGATGATAAATAAATGGTGTTTAAAAAATATGATTTTTTACAAAAATGTTTTACTAACTTCTATTCCTATAGGAGTCGCTGAAAAAATGTTTGATTTTGAAAGGATCCCTCCTTTATTCCTATTCAAAATTAAACCTTTTTTCAGAAATGTCTAAAAATCTTCTTGACTTATTTCCACACAAAGTTTTATAAAATTGAATTCTGAAGTCAAAGTGCACAAATTGAAAAGTAATCAATTGGATATGGCAAGATGTTACTAATGTGTTTTTAGCTTTTTAAAAAATTCTGCTCCTCGGAACGAGGAACTGCTCCTTGCAATGGCCAACCCGCCTGCCCAGCTTGGCAGTTATGGGTAAAGCCTCCAGATGTTTGCCCTAAGTGGTGAATAACTGGAGAGGTCCAGCAGTGGAATGCAATAGGTTGATGAAGATGAAATAATTCTGTGGTAGCCCTCATTAAAATGTGTACTCGTATTATTTCTGAGCCGTTAATTATCTAAGCGTGCAATAAAATATGCAGACATGTAACTAGGTTGCGTCGTGGGAAGACTCTAGTTTCACCTGGTCACCTGATACCTTCAAGAACTTTGATAAATAAGGCATGACGTAAAATGGAGATACCTCCTTGAGATAGTAGTACATGTTATTATAGTTATTGTTGTCGGTTTCATTAGACCATTAAAAGAAAGAAAGATAAACTATTGGCAATGACTGATGGAAAGCGAAAGAGAAGTCCAAGTCGCTGTGAACAACGGGCAAGTAACTGGTCAGTTGCCACCGCCATGCCGGCCCATGCAGGCCTACTCACCGGCAGAAACACGACCCAGAGGTCATTTGACTGCGGTATTCTATAGGGTGGAGGTCCTTCCCCGGACGGGCGGCTCAATTCGAGCGAAGATTCGCTATGCCCTACCTCTCTTATATTAATAATAATATAATTACTCTTATATTAATAGTGTGTGTGTGTGTGTGTATGTATGTATGTGTGTGTGTGTGTGTGTGTGTTAAATAAATAACCCAAGACATGCCACGCTGGGCCACACAGCGCCACCTAGCCCCAAACTAAGCCAAAGCTTGTACTATGGGTACTAGACAACTGATAAACTTACTTAGATACATTTTTTTTTTGTAAATAAATACATATTATACATAGAAAACACCCAGACCAATACAAACAGGCATGTTCATGAACACAAATGTTTGTACTGTGCGGGAATCGAACCCACGACCCTTGGCTCAGAGGGCAGAGGTCACTATCAAATGAGCCACCGAGTCTGTCAGAAATATGATGCGGTTTCGTCATTTGATTTTTGTAGTAATAAAGTTCTTATACAGTTTTTACGTTCATGGTTATTGATTATACAATTGTCATTGAGGGAGGTCTATGCCCAGCGGTGGACGTTTGCAGGCTGATGATGACATCGCCCACTGCTGGTACAATCAAGGGACTTGTAGCTTCCAGGAACTTTGAAATTGGTTCTTTGGGGGTTAGTTGAACAAGAAGCTAGGTCAATCAATTTCAATGTTTCCTTTTTAACATAATGGTTTTCGTAGTACGCCGATACACGTGGGAAAATTTATTTGAATTCTTTGAATAATATTTTATGTTACAGTTAAGACCAGTTTTTATCAGATAAAACATGTTATACTCGTGTGTACAAGCTTTTAAAAGAACAAATTACCTTACCATGCATATTATTTTGTTACATTCATTTTGAAAGCAATGAGTTTCCCTAAAGTTGGCAATATAAAAAGAGAGTGTCATATCATGCTGGTAAATGCATGGAAGTATTAAGTAATGCAAGGAAGTACTACGTTCCATGGGTAAATGTAAACTTAATCTTAACTAATATTATAAAGCTGAAGAGTTTGTTTGTTTGTTTGAACGCGCTAATCTCAGGAACTACTGGTCCGAATTGAAAAGTTCTTTTTGTGTTGAATAGACTATTTATCGAGGAAGGCTTTAGGCTATATAACATCACGCTGCAACTATTAGGAGCGAAGAAATAATGGAAAATGTAAAAAAAAACGGGGAAAAAATAACTATTCCACGCGGACGAAGTCGCGAGCACAGCTAGTAGAATGATAACAAGAATACATATCAAGAATACTCGACTTTATGACAAAGACATAAAGATGGAAATGCTTAAGCTAGGTATTATCCTGCAGTTAGTAGGTAAGCTTTAAAAAGCGCACAACTGCAGCAAAAGTAAATTATGCACTAGTTTCATAAAAGCAAAAATGAAATATATTAATACAAACATTACACAATTTATGATGCGTCTTATGGAAATAACACCTTTAGGTAAAGATGCCTAAATTAAAATTACCAGCCGGCAAACGCCATGTTTTTGAATGAGCTGTAACTCAAAACCATTACAATTACTTGTTGACTCAATCGTGGTTTTATTTAACGTTTATTTAACGGCCCTGTGAATGGTCCAAAGCCCTTTTAGTCGCCTATTACAGCAGGAAGAGATAGCTCGATAGTATTCTTACACGTATTCTAGCTCGATAGTATTCTTACACGTATTCTTACGCCCCACAACGCAGGGCGCACCCAGTAGGTGCCTTTTTTAGGCCAGGGAAAATGCTTTTAGGTATCCCCGTCGGCCGGAGTACTGACGGAACTTCAGAAACCTAACCTTCAGAAAGGGGAACCAGACAAATTTGGATCATGGTTACACATTCAAAATTAAACTGGATGTGCAGGTTTCCTTCCGATGTTTTCCTTCACCGCTAAGCTAGTGGTATAATTCCGCACATAGATTTTTGCAAATCCAGAGGTGCGTGCCCCCCGCGCGGATTCGAACGAACGACCTCACGTGTGTTTAATGGTACTTATTAATTCAAGTGATGTTGTTCAATTTAAATGTATTATTACCCAGTAACGAGCATTCGCTGACAGGTCCACAATCAAACAAACATCAAATTGTCCAAGTTACGATGCGACTAAATACCGGTTCTGATGCAATAGTTAAATCGAAAGCCAGTACCATTCCGCCTTTCACCGCTTGTTAGGGCAGAGGTAGGTACGGCCTGACGTCACCGCAGTTCGCGAACAATAAAAGCCTAAGCAGTAAGAATGCAGGAGTGTTTGGAATTTGATTCGTTGTAAAAGATTTTTATTGGCATCGATCACGGATCGATTTCGCGCATTCGAAAATTATAAGATTTCAAATGACTAGCCCGACGGTTCCATTGGTTCATTCGTATGATAAACATTTTTGTGTTTGTTCCATGCCTGGGTTATATTTACTCCCCAAGCTACTTACTTTGGGATCAGAGCAATTTTTTTTTTCTTTTCCCATAAATTGCTCCGATCCCAAAGTAAGTAGCTTGAGCACTTGTGTTATGGGTATCAAAACAACGAAGGTACCACAAATAAATACTTAAATATGAATATTAACACCTAGACACGGAACAAACACAAGTGTTCATCACACGAATGTTTGTCCCGCGTGGGAATCGAACCCACGACTCTTGGTTCAGAAGGCAGGGGTCACTACCAATTGAACCACCGAGCCTGTCAAGCAATGTATTATGTTCTCTGATAACGTAATAGCAAAGGAATGACTTTGACTTTGACTACAAGGATTGGCTATCTTCAGAACACTGTGCAATATGGATAGCATAATTTTTTTGGATTTCCTCGTCACTGGCATTACATTCTGGCAGGGTGCAGTCAATTTGAGGTCCTTCTATAAATTAGATAAACTCCCCATGTCTTAAAAATCTTTTAGGAGAGGTTTCCAATCATAGGAATGGTTAAAAGCTATTTAATCATATTTTTTTTATAAAAGATCAAAGGTTAAAGCTAAGTAATAGCTTAGTAATTTCTCTAGAAGATAATACAAATATATTTTATTAAATGAGGAAAAAATACATTTATTTCCGGATCACAAGCACGACATAAATATACATCGACCTACGCATTTTTAGAATTCGGTGTTTTATTTATTTATTTATTTATGGTTTACCAGCAGTTGTAGGTACATTAATACATTTTATTAAACATACACATTAATAACATAGCCAAATGCACATCTATTTAAAGGCAAACACAACAGGTAGGTACTTGCAAAAGTGTGATTAATTTAGCGAGCTTTTGTTTAGATTCTGCCTTAAGGCTAAATTTAAGAATTGTAGCAAATAAATTGTTGATTGA